>JAUMJK010001873.1:0-14426 GCA_033558105.1 Coccyzus lansbergi | reverse complement strand
CTTTTCCCCCACTCGAGGGACAGAGCCCTTCCGTATGACGTCACCCAGACGCAGCTGTGACGTCACTCCCCATCATGACATCACTCCCCATCATGACATCACGAAACAGAAGCCAGGACAGCGTTTTATTGGTGCTCCCTTGTATTGGAGCTCCCTGTGCCCCCAAAGGCTGCTTTTAGTCTTTTTTTTTTTGGTTTCTTTTTATCACTTTTTATCGCTTTTTTTTTCCCACCTTTTTTTTTTTTTTTTCCTCTTTTTCTTAAAAAATAAATGTACAATTCCCGACAGCGGCTCGGTACAAAATATACACGTCTGGGGGTGGAAGGGGGGGGGGGGGGGATGTACAAAAATAGAAGGGGGGCCAGCAGGTCACCTATCTCCCCCCACCCCAGCCAGGGGAAGGGACAGTCCCAAGGTTGGGGGGGGGGGGAAGTGCCCAGGGTCCCCAAATCCACCCCCTGTCCCCCTCCCCCAGGCCAAAGTGCGTCAGTGCTGGGGGGTCCGGACCCCCTTGTAGAGTGGGGGTGGCCTCCTGCCCAGGGTGGGGGGTCCCTGGGGCTCAGGGGGGTCCCCCCAGGGTTGTTTTTTTTTGGGGGGGGGGTGCTGGGGTCCCTCACTGGTTGCCAGGCTCCAGCTTGTAGGAGAGTTCGAAGAGCAGGTTCTGGTTGTCGATGACGCGGAGCTGCCGCACGTAGGCCTTGGTCTGCAGCTGCGAGGGGGACGCCTCCAGCTCCAGGCCTGGGGGGGGACGGATGTGATGGGGGGGGGGGGGGGGGGTACAGCAGCACCACAGCCCCATGGGGACAGGGACATGTGGATGGGATGGGGATGGGGATGAGGATGAGGAGGGGATGAGGATGGGAATACGGGGATGAGGAGAGGAGGATACAGGGATGAGGGGAAGGGGATGAGAGGATGGGGATGCAGGGATGGGGATATGGGGGGAAGGGGACGAGGGGATGGGGGATATGGGAGGATGGGAAGGGGATACGAGGATGAGGGGAAGGGGATACAGGGATGAAGGAATAGGGATACGGGGATGAGGGGAAGGGGATGAAGGGATGAGGGGATGAAGGGAAGGGGGTGAAGGGATAAAGGGAAGGGGATACGGGGAGGATGGGAAAGGGATACAGGGAGGATGGGAAGGGGACATGGGAATGAGGGGAATGGGGATGAGGGGATAAAGGGAAAGGGATACAGGGATGAGGATACAGGGATACGGGGATGAGGGGAAGGGGATATGGGGATGATGGGAAGGGGGTACAGGAATGAGGATACAGGGATACAGGGATGAGGGGATGGGGATACAGGGATGAGAGGAAGGGGGTACGGGAATGAGGATACAGGGATACAGGGATGAGGGGAAGGGGATACGGGGATGAAGGAATGGGGATGAGGGGATAAAGGGAAAGGGATACGGGAACGAGGATACAGGGTCACCTGGATGATGGGGATGATGTGGATGATGGGGATACAGGGACACAAGGATAAAGGGATGATGGGGATGATGGGGATAGAGGGATAGAAGGATGATGACGATACAGGGATGATCGGGATGCTGGGAAGGGGACACAGGGATGAAGGAATGGGGATGAATGGATAAAGGGAAAGGGATACGGGAACAAGGATACGGGGATGAAGGGAAGGGGGTACGGGGATGAGGGGATGTCCCCCCTCCCACCCCATCAATCATCCAACCCTACTCACAGAGCGGGCGGCTCCGGTACTTCCGAATGGTCCTCACTTTCTCGGCGATGCCGTGCTGGGGCAGAGACCCCCGTCAGCTACCTTGAGACCTCACCCAGACCCCCCAGGGACCCTGCGCCCCCCACGCCAGACCCTTGGGGGGCTCCCCCCTTCCCTGACTTCACCCACCAGTTTCTCCACGTTGACCAGTCCATCCAGGAGGGTCTTGCTGCCCTCGTGCAGGAAGGTCAGATCTGGGAGAGGGGAAAGAAGGGGGTGAGGGGGAGAGTAGAGGGACCCCAGCCCATGGCAGGGCGCAGGCAGCACCCCAGGACCCCCTCACCTTTGAGGATGAGCGGCACAAAGGGGATGAGGGGGGGCTTCATCTTGGCCAGCACCTCCCGGTAGGTCTTGTGGTTCCTGCAAGGGTCCTGGGTGGGAAGGGGTAGATGGGGGGGTCAGGTTTGGGGGGAGGGGGTGAGCAGCTCCCCACGGGTACCAGCATCCCCATCATCCCTATATCCCCATATCCCCATCATCCCTCTATCCTTGTATCCCTGTATCCCCATCATCCCTCTATCCCCGTATCCCCATTATCCCCATCATCCCTCTGTCCCTCTGTCCCTGTATCCCCATCATCCCCATCACCTCCATCACCCCCATCATCCCTCTATCCCTGTATCCCCATCATCCCCATCTCCATCATCCCCATCATCCCTCTATCCCCATCATCCCTCCATCCCCCTCTCCCCTCTGTCCCCATATCCCCATCATCCCTGTATCCCCATATCCCCTTCATCCTCATCATCCCTCTATCCCCATCATCTCCATCTCTATCATCCCCATATCCCCATCATCCCCCTATCCCAGTCACCCCCATCATCCCCATCACCCCCATCATCCCTCTATCCCCGTCACCCCCATCATCCCTCTATCCCTCTATCCCCATATCCCCATCATCCCCATCACACTGGCTGCTGGTGGCCAGAGAGACCGGGGTGGGTCGGGGGGCACACAACAAGGACACCCTGGGGTGACACGAAAACATCCCCTACCCACTCCCCTCACTCCTAAACACCCCTCCCCTCTCCAGTAACCCCCCTCCCCACCCCAAACAAGCATCTCTCACCGTCAGGTTCTCGAACTTCCGAAACAGGTTCTTGAATTTCCCTGGGAGCTTCTGCAAGACAAGGGTTGGGGGGGGACCATGAGCACCCAGGAGGGACCTGGGGATGAGGTTGGAATCACCGGGAGGGGGTTCAGGGAGCACCTAGGTGGGGAGTCAAGGAGCACTTGGCGGGGTCAGGGAGCATTTGGGGGGGGGGGGGTGGTCAGGACACCCCCCCGACCCCCTTACCTCCCAGGTGAGGCGCAGGCGGCTGATGGCAGCGTTGTTGAGCCCGATGACGATGGCATAGAAGGAGAGCATGTCCTGGTTCTGCTTGCAGCTGGGGTGGGGAGCAAGGAGGATGAGGAGGGTGGGCAGAGACACCCCCCTCCCCCCCCTCCCAGTCCTCCCAACCCCTGACTCACATGGCAGCGACCTTGATGAGCTTCTTGAGGAGGTGGGCGCGCTTGCCCAGCGACTCGCAGAGCAGCAGCTCGGTGCCCACCCAGTGCTGCACCTCACTGCAGCGCTGCAGCAGCAGCTCCAGGTTGGCCGTCTCCCGCCGGCCACGCTCCCCGTGGAACACGTAGTCCACGAATTCCAGCTGCCGGGAGACGGATACACGGACGGCGTCAGGGTCACCCGGTCATTGTCAGGGTCTCGTGGACACACGGACAGTGTCAGGGTCACCCGGTCATTGTCAGGGTCTCGTGGACACATGGATAGTGTCAGGTTCTCATGGACACATGGACAGTGTCAGGGTCATCCAGTCATTATCAGATTCTTGTGAACGCACAGACAGTGTCAGGGTCTCAGGGACACACAGACGGTGTCAGGGTCACCCAGTCATTGTCAAGTTCTCATGGACAGTGTCAGGGCCTCATGGACACACAGACACTGTCAGGGTCTCAGGGACACATGGACAGTGTCAGGGTCATCCAGTCATTGTTAGGTTCTCATGGACACATGGACACTGTCAGGGTCTCGGGGACACACGGACGGTGTCAGGGTCACCCAGTCATTGTCAGGTTCTCGTGGACACACAGACACTGTTAGGGTCTCAGGGACACACGGACAGTGTCAAGGTCATCTGGTCATTGTCAGGGTCTCATGGACACACAGACAGTGTGAGGGTCATCTGGTCATTGTCAGGGTCTCACGGACAGACGGACAGCATCAGGGTCACCCAGTCATTGTCAGGTTCTTGTGGACATGTGGACAGTGTCAGGGTCTCATGGACAGACAGACAGTGTGAGGGTCATCCAGTCATTGTCAGGGTCTCACGGACAGATGGACAATGTTAGGTTCTCATGGACACACAGACAGTGTGCGGGTCATCTGGTCATTGTCTGGGTCTCACGGACAGACGGACAGCGTCAGGGTCACCCAGTCATGGTCAGGTTCTCGTGGACACATGGACAGTGTGAGGGTCATCTGGTCATTGTCAGGGTCTCATGGACACACAGACAGTGTCAGGGTCACCCAGTCATTGTCAGGGCCTCATGGACACACAGACACTGTCAGGGTCTCAGGGACACATGGACAGTGTCAGGGTCATCCAGTCATTGTTAGGTTCTCATGGACACACGGACACTGTCAGGGTCTCAGGGACACACGGACAGTGTCAGGGTCACCCAGTCATTGTCAGGTTCTCGTGGACACACAGACACTGTTAGGGTCTCATAGACACATGGACAGTGTCAAGGTCATCTGGTCATTGTCAGGGTCTCATGGACATTGTCAGATTCTTGTGGACACACAGCATCAGGGTCTCATGGACACACAGACAGTGTTAGGGTCATCTGGTCATTGTCAGGCTCTTGTGAACACACGGACAGTGTCAGGATCTCATGGACACACAGACAGTGTGAGGGTCATCCGGTCATTGTCAGGGTCTAACAGACACACAGACATTGTCAGGGTCTCACAGACAGACAGACAGTGTCAGGGTCACCCAGTCATTGTCAGGGTCTCATGGACATACAGACAGTGTGAGGGTCATCTGGTCATTGTCAGGGTCTCATGGACACACAGACAGTGTGCTGGTCATCTGGTCATTGTCTGGGTCTCACGGACAGACGGACGGCGTCAGGGTCACCCAGTCATGGTCAAGTTCTCGTGGACACATGGACAGTGTCAGGGTCATCCAGTCATTATCAGATTCTTGTGAACACACAGACAGTGTCAGGGTCTCACAGACATATGGACAGTGTCAGGGTCATCCAGTCATTATCAGGTTCTCGTGAACACACAGACAGTGTCAGGGTCTCATAGACACATGGACAGTGTCAGGGTCGCCCCCTCACCTCGTGGATGCAGCGGAAGAGCTCCCAGTGGAAGGCAGTGAGGTGGTTGGCGACATCCTCCGGCTCCACGCGGTGGATCTCCGTGTCCCCTGGCACCACCTGGATCTCCTCCGGCAGAGGCACCTGCGAGGGGACATGGGGACACTGGACCATGGGGGTCCAGAGAGGTCCCCCCCTCTTCTGCCCAGGGGTCCCCCACAGCCCCAAGGATGGTTTGGGGGTCCCGTGGTGCTCACCAGGGAGTCGAAGGTGTCCCTGGTGCAGGCGAAGAGGTGGCTGTTGATGCCCAAGGTGGTGAAGACGCACTCCTCGCTGGGCTGCAACACGGCTTTCTCTGCCGAGGGCGCGTGGGGAGGGGGTCAGCACCAACCAGACCCCCCAAAAAAACCCCACAAACCATCCCATCCCCAGCCCAACAACCACCTCCGGACGAGGCCACGGTGACCAGGATGAGGGCGTCCTCCCGGGCGCTCTGCTCCTCCGAGTACTGGAGCTTCTCGGTGACCGAGGCCAAGATGTCCTGCACCGAGGCCGAGAGGCGGCTGCGGATGGTGACGTACGAGTGGTCGGGCATGTACACGCGGCAGAAAACTGGGGAGAAGAGAGGGTGTCAGGGTCATCTCAGACCCAAATTGTATCCCAGGGCTCTCTGACTGGGGTGTCGGGGTCATCCCAGACCCCGAAGTGTCTCTTCAGGGCTTTCTGACTGGGGGAAACTGAGGCAGCAGCTGAGAACTGGGGAGAAAAGAGGGTGTCAGGGTCATCCCAGACCCGAAGTGTCTCTTCAGGGCTTTCTGACTGGGGGAAACTGAGGCAACGGCTGAGAACTGGGGAGAAAAGAGGGTGTCAGGGTCATCCCAGACCCCACATGTCTCCTCAGGGCTCTCTGACTCGGGGAAACTGAGGCAGTAGCAGAGAACTGGGGAGAAGAGAGGGTGTCAGGGTCATCCCAGACCCCACATGTCTCCTCAGGGCTATCTGACTGGGGGAAACTGAGGCACGGAGCCACTGCCAGGCCAAGGAGGGGACCCTGGGACCCCCCCAGCTACCCATCGAGGCAGGCTCTCCCGGTCACTCACTCTCATCGGAGCCCCGAAAGGCCACTCGGGTCTGCAGGCACGAGTCGATGCGGCGGAAGTGTCGGAAGAGAGGCTTCACCTGCTTGTTCGGGGGGGGCGTCTCGTCGGCCACCCTGTAGCACCGGGCGCGGGGTTTTGGGGTGCATCACCAGCACCCAAGGGTGCTGCACCCCAAAACCCTCCTGGGATGCTCAGCCACGACCCCAACCTAGGGTTTTGCTCATTAACGAAGAGCTGTTGATGAACACCACCACCCACCAAGCTCCAAGGGCTGGAGTTTGGCCCCAAAGGGCTGCAAACCCCTTGGCTGGTTGGACTCGATGATCCGGTGGGTCTCTTCCAACCTGGTGGTTCTATGATTCTATGGAACCCCTTAACTGGTTGGACTCGATGATCCTGTGGGTCTCTTCCAACCTGGTGGTTCTATGATTCTATGGAACCCCTTAACTGGTTGGACTTGATGATCCGGTGGGTCTCTTCCTACCTGGTGATTCTATGATTCTATGAAACCCCTTAACTGGTTGGACTCGATGATCCGGTGGGTCTCTTCCAACCTGGTGATTCTATGATTCTATGGAACCCCTCCCTGAGCACCCCCTGCACCACATGGACCCCCCTACCCACCCCAAACCCCACTTACTTGAGCTCCACGGTCTCCACGAGCTGGTGGAGCTTGAGGATCTCATCCTCCAGGTCATGGTAGAGGGACGTGTCCTTCATGATGAGCAGGTAGAGCTCCTGGTGGAGGCCGAGAGGGGCTCAGGGTAAGAGGTTTTGAGGGGCTGAGAGGAGACCTCATTACTCTCTACAACTCCCTGAAAGGAGGTTGTGGAGAGGAGGGAGCTGGGCTCTTCTCCCAAGGCACAGGGGACAGGACAAGAGGGAATGGCCTCAAGCTCCACCAGGGGAGATCTAGTCTGGAGATTAGGAGGAAGTTTTTCACATAGAGGGTCACTGGGCATCGGAATAGGCTGCCCAGGGAGGTGGTTGATTCCCCTTCCCTGGAGGTGTTTAAGGGACGGGTGCATGAGGTGCTGAGAGACATGGGTTAGTGTTTGATGGGAATGGTTGGACTCGATGATCCGATGGGTCTCTTCCAACCTGGTGATTCTATGATTCTATTTAGAGATTGTTGGAAATGGTTGGACTCAATGATCCGATGGGTCTCTTCCAACCTGGTTGTTCTATGATTCTATGATAACAGGTCCTAGAGTTGGGGTGTAGTTGTGGGGGGGGAGGGGGGAACACAACACCTACCTTGATGACCTTCCCCGCGCTCTCCTCCTCCTGCAGGAGCCCCTTGTAGGTGTCGAGGAAATGCAGCAGCACGGCCAGCACTGCCCGCTTGCGCCGCAGCCCCGCGCCCTCCTCCCAGCGCCCCGGGGGGTTGCCCGCCGCCAGCACGAAGGTGGCACCGTCAAGGAGGGACCAAGGCTCGTATGGGCCCCCCCCCTGCTGCCGCTGCACCCCAATTACCCCTCCCTGGTGGCATCACAGCTCGTGCCCCAGCCCCAAGCTCCTTGTGATGCCCACATGCTCACCCTGGTGGCATCACACCTCGTGTCCCAGCCCCAAGCTCCTTGTGGTGCCCACCCTGGTGACATCACACCTCATGCCCTAGCCCTGAACTCCTCGTGGTGCCTACCCTGGTGACATCACACCTCATGCCCTAACCCCAAGCTCCTTGTGTTGCTCCCCATGCTCACCCTGGTGGCATCACACCTCATTCCCCAGTCCCAAGATCCACATAGTGCCTACCCTGGTGGCATCACACCTCATGCCCCAGCCCCGAGCTCCTCGTGGTGCCCACATGCTCACCCTGGTGGCATCACACCTCGTGCCCTAACCCTGAGCTCCTCGTGGTGACCACACACTCATCCTGGTGGCATCACACCTCATGCCCTAACCCCAAGCTCCTCATGGTGCCCTCACTCTCACCCTGGTGGCATCACACCTCATTCCCCAGCCCCGAGCTCCTCATAGTGCCTACCCTAGTAGCATCATACCTCATACCCCAGCCCCGAGCTCCTCGTGGTGCCTACCCTGGTGGCATCATGCCCTAACCCTGAGCTCCTTGTGGAGCTCCCCACGCTCACCCTGGTGGCATCACACCTCGTGCCCTAACCCCGAGCTCCTCGTGGTGCCCACACGCTCACCCTGGTGGCATCACACCTCGTGCCCTTGCCCCAAGCTCCTCGTGGTGCTCTCCATGCCCACTCTGGTGGCATCACACCTCATGCCCTAACCCCGAGCTCCTCATGGTACTCCTCATGCTCACCCTGGTGGTATCACACCTCATGCTCTAACCCCAAGCTCCCTGTGGTGCTCCCCATGCTCACCCTGGTGGCATCACACCTCATGCCCCAGACCTCAGCTACTCGTGGTGCCTACCCTGGTGGCATCACACCTCACGCCCTGGCTCCAAGCTCCTTGTGGTGCCCACCCTTGTGGCATCACACCTCGTGCCCCAGCTCCAAGCTCCTTGTGGTGCACTCCATACCCACTCTGGTGGCATCACACCTTGTGCCCCAGTCCCAAGCTCCTCGTGGTGCTCACCCTGGTGGCATCACACCTCATGCCCTAGCCCTGAACTCCTCCTGGTGCCTACCCTGGTGACATCACACCTCATGCCCTAACCCCGAGCTCCTTGTGTTGCTCCCCATGCTCACCCTGGTGGCATCACACCTCATGCCCCAGCCCCGAGCTCCTCGTGGTGCCCACATGCTCACCCTGGTGGCATCACACCTCGTGCCCTAACCCTGAGCTCCTCGTGGTGACCACACACTCATCCTGGTGGCATCACATCTCATGCCCTAACCCCGAGCTCCTCGTGGTGCTCCCCATGCAACCTTCTGCCACCTTGGTGCCCCTCCTCATGCCCAAGCTCGGACCCCTCCCCATCAGAATCTCCTGCCACCTTCCTGGTACCCTCATGCCCACTCATTCCCAGCCTCGGACCCCTCCCCATCTCAACCTTGTGCCACCCCGGTGCCCTCCTCATTCCCAGCCTTAGCCGCCCCCATCCTCTACACCCTCCTGCCCACCCCTGTAGCACCCCAATGCCTTCCTCAGCCCAACTCTGGACCCTCCTCATCACAACCTCCTGGTGCCCCCACTTCATGCCCAAGCTCCGACCTCTCCCCATCACAACCTCCTGCCACCTTCCTGGCACCCTCAAGCCCCCTCATTCCCAGCCTTGGACCCCTCCCCATCTCAAGCTTGTGCCACCCCGCTGCCCCCCTCATTCCCAGCCTCAGCCCCCCCCATCCTCTGCCCCCTCCCCAGGTGCCCCAACCCCCCCCCCCCCCCCAGCTCCCAGAGCCCCCCCCAAGGATATTGCTGGTGCAGCTGCTGCAAGAAGCGCTCGGTGGGCAGGAAAAGCGAGTGGGTGAGCACAATGTCATCCAGCAGCGACTCTGGGGGAGAGAGGGACGGGATGGGGGGGTGTCAGGTGGTGGGCACCTTGCCCCTCACCAACCCCCCACCACAGACATCCCGGAGGCTCGGGGAGCGATGCCAACTGGCGAGGTGACACCCGGAGACGCCGAACCCCACGCCGAGCCCAGGCCTGAGTCACAGGCCCCACTCCTTGCCCTGCGGGGAGGCTGGCACCTCGCGGAGCAGGACTGAGCCGCGACGCCCTGGCACGCCCGGCTGCACCCCAAACTGGCACGTGGCACGGGGGAAACCGAGGCACGAAGAGCAGGGGGGAAACCGAGGCACGAAAAGCAGGGGGGAAACCGAGGCACGAAGAGCAGGGGGGAAACCGAGGCACGAAGAGCAGGGGGGAAACCGAGGCACGAAGAGCAGGGGGGAAACCGAGGCATGAAGAGCAGGGGGGAAACTGAGGCACAGGGGAAAATGAGGTACGAAGAGCAGGGGGGAAGCTGAGGCACAGGGGAAACTGAAGAACGAAGAGCAAGGGGGAAACTGAGGCACAGGGGAAACTGAGGCACGGGGGAAGGGTGTTTTGGCACAGGCTGGTGAGCCATGAGGCCGATGCCCGGCAATGCCACCACCCACCACCGCGACCTTTGCACGAGGCACTGTGACCTTTGCACGAGGCGCCGCGCCCTGGCCCAGCCCCGGGCAAGCAACCCTTGACCCTGGGCTCGGAGCGAGTCGACGGCCAAGGGGCAACCAGGGTTACTGTGCCCGCACGCCCCAGGGGTGCCAGGGCTGTTCTGGGGACCCCGGTGCCCCCTAAAAGGAGCCAAGGCCACCGGAGAGGCTGTGCTGAGCATCCCCCAGGCCCAAACCAGCAGGTTAACCCGGTCACCGATCTGTGCCAAACCAGAGCCGAGGCTCCCCTGGCACCACCGTGCCGGGCATAGTGCCCACAGGGGACGAGTTGTGCTGAAATGGGGACGCGGCAGCCAAGGGGCGCAGGCTGGACCCCCCCAAACCCTGTCCCCTAAGGGCTGGTGCCCCACATCCTATGCACACACATTGGGGTGATCAGAGCCACCAGTGGCACCAAGAGGGGACCCCAGGGCAGGGATGGAGCCCCCTGCCCTCCCTAAGATCTGCTTTGGGGGGGGGGGGGGGGGGTTGAAAGAGTTAAACACCCCCCCCCCTCCTCCAGTCCTGCCTCAGTTTCCCCAGCCCTCTGCAGCACTCACACCCCCACACACACACCATGCAGAGTGCAGTCTCCTCCAGTCCTGCCTCAGTTTCCCCATCACCCCCAAATACACACCGTGCAGGCTGCAGCCTCCTCCAGTCCTGCCTCAGTTTCCCCATCACCCCCCAACACACATTGTGCAGGGTGCAGCCTCCTCCAGCCCTGCCTCAGTTTCCCCAGCCCTCTGCAGCACTCACCCCAACACACACCATGCAGGCTGCAGCCTCCTCCAACCCTGCCTCAGTTTCCCCAGCCCTCTGCAGCACTCACCCCCCAACACACACCGTGCAGGCTGCAGCCTCCTCCAACCCTGCCTCAGTTTCCCCAACCCTCTGCAGCACTCACCCCAACACACACCGTGCAGGGTGCAGCCTCCTCCAGTCCGGCCTCAGTTTCCCCATCACCCCCCAACACACACAGTGCAGGGTGCAGCCTCCTCCAGTCCGGCCTCAGTTTCCCCAGCCCTCTGCAGCCCCCACGGCCCAGCAGCGGGCACAGGGCCGGCTTCCCCACACTGGGACCCCCCCCCCCCAAGACGCCCCACGCTGGCTCCTTTCCCCCCCCAAAGCCCCGGCTCGTCGCCAGCCCGGGCACCGCAGGGCAGGGCCGGCAGCGTGTCGGTGCAGGCAGGGCCTGGCGCTGCCAGTCTCACTCCTACCCGAAAGGCTCCCGAGAGTCGGGGAGCCCCACCCTGCCGCCCCACGGCTGGCACTGCCATGGGGATCCCTCCGTGGCCCCCCAACAACAAAGTGGGGTCACCTAGGCCAAGAATCCCTGCAGCACGGCAGCTCTCGGCCCACCTGCACCCAACCTGGTTCCCTCCCAGCCCCATGCACCCCAAAACCGCCCTGGCAACTCGGGGTTGGCATTGTGGGAGGAAAGGGGCATCTGCTCAGCTCCCCCCCCCCCCCCCCCCCCCAACTACCACCACCCCCAAAGCTAATTTTAGACCTGGGAATATGTTAAAGATTAACCGTGAGGCTGCAGGTTCGGTGCGATGCGGCTGCAGCCAGTGCCAGGCCTGGCGCTGCGGCCACGCTCGCTGCCACCAAACCGAGTCCCCTCAGCCCCTCGGCCGCAGCGCCGGGCAGAGCGGCAGGACCCGTGTGCCAACCCGCAGCGTTCCCTGCCACCGGGATTGGGGGGGGGGGGGGGGGGAACCCGGCCTCACCTCGCCACCCCCCACCGGAGAGGTGCCGCTCACCTCACCGAGCACCTAGTGCCTCCCACCCTGGCATCTCCCAGCCCTGTGTCCACAGTCTCACGTTTCCCAGCCCAGCGTCTGCATCCCAGCGTCTCCCAGCCTGGCATCTCCCACCCTGGTGTCCCAAACCCTCCATCTCCCAGCCTGATATCTCCATCCTAGCATCTCCCACCCTGGCCTACCCAAAACCAGCGTCTCCCAGCCTGGCATCTCCCGTCCTGGTGTCCCAAACCCTGCATCTCCCACCCTGACACCTCCATCCCAGTGTCTCCTACCCTGGCATCACCCACCTTGACATCCTCAATCCTGCATCTCCCACCCCAGCATCTCCATCCCAGCGTCTCCCAGCCTGGTATCACCCACCCTGGCATCCCAAACCCTGCATCTCCCACCCTGATGTCTCCATCCCAGTGTCTCCCACCCTGGTGTCACCCACCTTGGCATCCCAAACCCTCCATCTCCCATCCTGGTATCTCCATCCCAGAATCTCCCACCTTGGCATCTCCCACCCTGGCATCCCAAACCCTGCATCTCCCACCCTGATATCTCCATCCCGGTGTCTCCCGGCCTGGCATCTCCCTGCCCAGCATCTCCCACCCTGGCATCCCAAACCCTGCATCTCCCACCTCAGCATCTCCATCCTGGCATCTCCATCCCGGTGTCTCCCAGCCTGGCATCTCCCAGCCTGGCATCCCAAACCCTGCCTCTCCCACCCCGGCATCTCCATCCCAGAATCTCCCACCCTGGCATCTCCCAGTCTGGCATCCCAAAACCAGCATCTCCCACCCTGGTGTCCCAAACCCTGCGTCTCCCACCCTGGTATCTCCATCCCAGCATCTCCCACCCTGGCATCCCAAACCCTGCATCTCCCACCCCGGCATCTCCATCCCAGCATCTCCCACCCTGGCATCCCAAACCCTGCATCCCCCCACTCCGGCATCTCCATCCCGGTGTCTCCCACCCTGGTACCTCCATTCCAGCATCTCCCACCCTGGCATCCCAAACCCTGCATCTCCCACCCCGGCATCTCCATCCCGGTGTCTCCCACCCTGGCATCTCCCACCCTGCTGTCCCCAGCCCTTCATCTCCCACCCTGGCAGCTGCATCCCAGTGTGTCCCCCCCTACCCCCAGCCCTCCCAGCATCTCCCACCTTGGCATCCCCAACCCCGTGTCTCCCCCCATCCCATTCCCCTCCTCTCTGCCTCTCCCGGGGTCCCCCCCAACCCCGGTACCTGCTCAGCATCCCCCACCATGCACCCCCTCCTCCCCGTCACCCCCTCCCTGCTCCCGAGGGTCCCCATTCCCCTTCTCTCCGCCTCTCTCGGGATTCCTTGTTTCCCCCCCCGGTCCCTGCTCGGCATCCCCAGCCCTTCAATCCCCCTCTCTGTTCTCCCCCTCCCCTCCTCTCCCTGTGTCCCCCCCCTCCCCGGTACCTGCTCAGCATCCCCAGCCGTTCCATCCCCCCTTCCCCATCCCCCCTTCCCTGCTCCCGGGGTCTCCTTTATCCCCCTCTCCTCCTCTCCCGGTGTCTCCCCCTCCCTGGTACCTGCTCAGCATCCCCAGCCCTTCGATCCCCCCCCTTCCCCGTTCAATCCCCCCCTCCCCGTTCCCCCTTCCCCCCCCTCCCCAGTACCTGCTTAGCATCCCCAGCCCCTCAACCCCCCTCTCCCCATTCCATCCCCCCCTCCCCTCCTCTCCCTGTGTCCCCCCCCCATCCCCAGTCCCCGCTCAGCATCCCCAGCCCTTCAATCCCCTCCTCCCCATCACCCCTTCGTCTCCTTTCCCCCCCTCCCCTCCTCTCCCGGTGTCCCCCCCCATTCCCGGTCCCTGCTCAGCATCCCCAGCCCTTCAATCCCCCTCTCCGTTCTCTCCTCCCCGGTCCCTGCTCAGCATCTCCAACCCTTCAATCGCCCCCTCCCCATTCCCCCCACCCCCCCCCACCACCTGCTCTTACCCCGGTCCCCGCTCAGCATCCCCAGCCCTTCCATCCCCCCCTCCCCGTTCTCCCCCTCCCCTCCTCTCCCGGTGTCCCCCCCCACCCCCGGTCCCCGCTCAGCATCCCCAGCCTTTCAATCACCCCCTTCCCCGTTCCCCCCCCCCTTCCCCTCCTTTCCCGGTATTCCCCCCCTCACTGGTACCTGCTCAGCATCCCCAGCCCTTCCATCCCCCCCTCCCCTCCTCTCCCTGTGTCCCCCCCACCATCCCCGGTCCCTGCTCAGCATCCCCAGCCCTTCCATCCCCCCCTCCCCATCACCCCTTAGTCTCCTTTCCCCCCTCCCCTCCTCTCCCGGTGTCCCCCCCCCTCCCCAGTACCTGCTCAGCATCCCCAGCCCTTCAATCCCCCTCTCCGTTCTCTTCTCCCCGGTCCCTGCTCAGCATCTCCAACCCTTCAATCGCCCCCTCCCCATTCCCCCCACC
>JAUMJK010001872.1:0-38242 GCA_033558105.1 Coccyzus lansbergi | reverse complement strand
GGTGTTTACCTTATTCTTATTTAGGGGTTTAAATAGTCAAATTTTGGGGCCCAGGAGGCCCTAAAAGTGAGGGGGGGGGGCACTAAAGTTGGGGGGAGGGCAGTTGGGGGGTTGAAGGAGAATTTTTTGGGGGTTGAAGGAAAATTTTTTTTTTTTGGGGGGGGGGGGAAGGAATAAAAAGCCCTTTTCTTGCGGAAGAACGAGCCCTGGGGAGGGGGGGGGGGGAAAGGGGAGCAGGACCCCCTCAAACCATCCTCTGCACCCCACAAGCCTCCTTTCCCCCACTAATTATGATTTATTGTTAATTAGGGGGGGGGGTCATAAGACACCCCCCCCCCCCACCTCATAATTGGGGAAGGGACAGACATGGATGCAGAATCTTTATAAGGAAGAAGAAGAAGGGAATCCTCTTTCCCCCCATTTCTTGGAGAGGGAGACCCCCCCCCCCATCCCCCCAAATCTAACCTTAATGACTTATTGTTAATTGGGGGGGGCGGGTACAAGACCCCCCCCCCCCCCAACCCCATAATTTTGGGGGAGACACACATGGATGCAGCATCTTTATAAGGAAGAAGAAGGGAATCCTCTCCCCTCTCCCCAAAAATCACCCTTGGGGGGGGCTCGGGCACCCCCAATCTGCTCCCCCCCTCCTTTATTTTGGGGGCTGGGACCCCCCCCCCTGACAATTAGAGAGAGTCACTCCCTGTTTTTCCTTCTTTTCTATCAAAAAAATCTGATTTTTTCTTCCTTTTTTTTCTCTTATTTTGTTGCTTTTTTTTTTTTTTTTTTTGGGGGGGGGGTAGGTTCTTCCTCTTAATTATTTCATTTCTCGTCATTAAATCCTTCCCCCTCCCCCCCCCCCCAGTTTCTTTGGCAACGCTTTATCCTGACTGGAACTCAAAATAATAATTAATAAAATACAATAACGAGCATAGAGCTTGGGGGGGGGGGGGGGGAACACAAGATTAAGGCTGTGGGATTGGGATTATTTTTAAAAAACACCCCTAAACCCCCCCCCCCGAACCCCCAAAGGGGTTTTTTTAAAAATTTAATTTAATTTTTAATGTTTTTAGTGCAAACTCTGTGCTAGGGAGGGGGAAATCCTGAGACCATCGCTGCATCCTCTGACTTTTTGTGCTGTTTCCTCTCTTTATTTTTAATTTTTTCCTTTTTTTTTTTTTCCCCTCCCTCCTTCCCCCCCAACCTTTCTTCATTTTCCCCCTTCCCTTCCCCTTTCTCATTTTCTCCCTCCCCTTTATTTTCCCCCTTTTTTCTCATTCTTCCCTTTTTTTCGTTTCCCCTTTTTTTCTCATCTCCCCCCTTTTTTTTTAACTGATTTCCCTTTTCTCATTTCTTCCCCCATTTCCCCTTTTCTTTCTCTTCCCCCTCTTTTCCCTTCCCCATTTTCCCCGTTTTTTTTCCCCTCGTTTCTCAGGTTCTCACGCAGAAACCTGATGGTTTTATCCCCATTTGGCTCCCTGACTCCCCCAAAGCTCCTCGTTCCGGGGATGGAGGAGATGGAGGGGAAGGAGGGACTGAAGGAGATGAGGGGATGGAGGAGATGGAGGGATGAAGGGATGGAGATGGGATGGATGGAGGAGATGGAGGGATGGAGGAGATGGAAGGATGGAGGAGATGGAGGGATGGAGGAGACGGAGGGATGGAGGAGATGAGGGGATCAAGGGGACAGGGAGACGGAGGGGGTGGAGGGATGGAGGAGATGAAAGGATGGAGGAGATGGGAGAGAGAGGAGATGGAGGGGGATGGGGAGATGGGAGGATGGAGGGGAAAGGGATGAAGGAGATGAGGGGATGGAGGAGACAGAGGGGAAGGAGGGATGAAGGAGATGAGGGGATGGAGAAGAGAGAGGGGAAGGAGGGATGAAAGAGATCAGGGGATGGAGGAGAGGGAGGGGAGGGAGGGATGAAGGAGATGGAGGAGTTGAAGGGACCGGGAGATGGAGGAGATGGGGGTATGGAGGGAAAGGAGAGGTGGAGGGGATGGAGGAGATGAGGGGATGGAGGGATGAAGGACATGAGATTGAGGAGATGGGCTGGAGGAGAGGGAGGAGATTGGAGGGATGGAGGAGTTGGAGATGGGAGAGAATGGAGATGGGGAATGGAGGAGATGGGGAAATGGGAGGATGGAGGGGGAAGGGATGAAGTTAGATGGAAGGACGGAGGGGAAAGGGATGAAGGAGATGAGGGGATGAAGGGATAGGGAGATGGAGTTGGGGAGATGGAGGAGATGGGGTATGGGAGGGAAAGGAGAGGTGGAGGGGATGGAGGAGACAGAAGAGATGGAGGGATGGAGGAGTTGGAGGAGATGGGGGATGGAGGTGATGAGGGAATGGAGGAGATGGAGGGATGGGGGAGATACAAGGATGGAGGAGATGGGGAGATAGAGGAGGTGGGGGGATGGAGGAGAAGGAGGGGATGGAGGAGAAGGAGGGGATGGAGAGATGAAGGAATAGAGGGATGGGAAGATGGAGGAGAAAGAGGGATTGAAGGAGATGAAGGGATGGTGGAGATGAGGGGATGGAGGAGTTGGGGGAGATGGAGGGATGGAAGGGAAGGAGGGGTCGAAGGGGATGAAGGGCTGGAGGCAATGAGGGGATGGAGCCGATGGAGGGATGTATAAGGGGTTGAAAAGCAGCAGCGAGGGGCTGGGGGGGTTGGGGGGGGGGTTTGGGGTGTGGTTGGAAAACAAAACAAACCACCTGCCGAGACCTAGGAAGGAGACACCACGACTTGAGCGCGAGGAGGCCCGCGGGACAGGCTCTATTTACAAATCCACACTCCATTTACTTTTTCGCGCCGATTCGGGGTTGAGGGGGGGGGGGGGGGGTCCCCATCCACCCCCTCCCTCCCTCCCTCCCTCCCCATAAACCGGTTCGACACCCGAATCCGCCCGTGACGCCCCCGGGGTTGGGGGGGAGAGAGAACCCGACAGCCCAAAGGTGGGAGAGAGAGAGAGAGAGAGAGAGAGAGAGACGCAGCCGGAAAAGAGGGAAGAAAGCAACTTAAAAACTCAGCATCGACATCATGGGGGGCGATGAGGGAGGTCGAGGGGGAAAAAATGAACAATACACCAAAATAAAACCAAAACCCCGTGATTCCTGCCTCCGATTCAAGCCTCGGTGGGTTCGATGGTATTTTTTTTTTTTTTTTAATATCGCTGATCGATTAAATTCGTGAAGTGCAAGGACTCGGGGTGGGAATGTCACAGAACCTAATTAGCATCCTTCCTCCCATCAACACCTCCCGGCTTGGACCACGCCGGGAAATCCAACTCGGATTCAGCCTCACTCTTTCTCGTTTTAAATATATATATATATATATATATATACACACACATTATTTTTTTTCTTACAAAAATAAATTTAGGATTCATTTTTTAATAATAGGTTTTTTTTTTTCTCCGTAGAAGTTGGTTTTTATGGTTTTTTTTTTTTTATTTTTATCGCTTGTAAACATCTTCTCTGCTTTTGCTTCTTTAAATTAAGATAAAGTGATCTCAAAGTACCCGTTCCATCGCAAAGTGCTAAGACTTCTTTGTTTGTGTTATTTTTTTTTTTTTTGTCGGCGTTTATGATGGGTTTTATGATTTTTTTTATTGCTTTTTTTTAAATTTTTTTTTTTTTTTAACTAGAATCTGCATTAAATAAAACATCCGCCTCTTCCCCCAGCCCCGCACTCAGCCCGACCCCCAGCACACACTCTCCCCCTCTCTCTCTCTCTCTCACTCCCTCGAAAAAAAAAAAAATACATTCGGCCAAACCTGCTCTTGTTTTTTTTTTTTTTTTGCTTCGAAAGGAAAAAAAATTAAGAAAAACGCCAAAAGAACAAAAAAAAAAGAAAAAAAAAAAAGGAAGAGAATCTAAAAAGTGCTTTCGAAATAAAAGGGCTTTAAAATCTTGGGGGTTTTTTAGGTTTTTTTTTTTTTTTGTTTTGTTTAAAAATGTGCATTTAGAAAACAGGTGACAAGCTGAAAGGTGCCTTTTTTCTCCTCGTTCTGCGATCCCGAGGGATCCATACCCGCCCGGAGCCGTACAGCATCGACATTTCGAGCTGGAGGCCTCCTGCTCCGCTAACGGAGACCCCCGAGAACCTTTATTTTTTTTTTAAAAAGGGATTTGCCTTTTTTTTTTTTTGGCGCTTTCGGGAAAGCCACCGGGGAAGGGTGGATGGAGGGGGCTGGGAAGGGGCCGGCGGGACCAGCGCTCGGGTGGGTGAAGTCCAGCACCTTCCCAGGGCCCTGGGATGGGGATGGATGGATGGATGGTGGGATGGATGGATAGATGCTGGGATGGATGGTGGGATGGATGGATGGATGGATGGTGGGATGGATGGTGGGATGGAGACTCAGCCAGGGTTATCGGCCACAGCATCGATCTCACCAGGGCATCAGCATCATGGTATCAACACCACCACAGCTCTGACATCACCACGGTGTTAGTACCACCATGGCATGGACATCGTGGCATCAACACCACCATGGTGCCGCCACCACCACAGCATCTATACCACCACAGCATCTATACCACCAACGGCATCGATACCATCATGTTATCAACAACGCCATGGGATCAAGACCATCACGCCATGGACACCACCACAGCATTGACACCACCATAACATCAACACCACCATGGTGTCAACAACATCATGATATCGATACCACCGTGACATCAACACCACTGTGACACCACCACCACCGTGACATCAACACCACCACAGCATCTATACCACCACGGCATCAATACCACCATGGTATCAACACCATCACAGCATGGACACCACCACAGCATTGATACCACCGTGGCATGGACACCACCATGGTGCCAGCACCACCACAGCATCGATACCACCACAGTATTGATACTACCATAACATTGACACCACCATGGTATTGATACCACCAGAGCATTGATACCGCCATGACATCAACACCCCCATGGTGTCAACACCACCACAGCATCAATACCACCATGGCATCGATACCATCGTGGTATCAACACCCCCATAATATCAACACCATCATGGCATGGACACCACCACAGTATTGATACCACCGTAGCGTTGACACCACCACAGCATTGATACCACCATGGCATCGATACCACCATGACATCAACGCCCCCATGGTGTCAACACCACCGCAGCATCAATACCACCACAGTATTGATACAACCACAGCACTGATGTCACCACGGTGTCAACAGCAGCAGGGTATCAACACCACCACAGCACTGACACCATCATGGTATTGATACCACCATAGCATCGATACCACCATGGCATTGATACCACCATAGCATCAATACCACCATGGCATTGATACCACCATGGCATGGACACCACCATATGTTACTGATACAACCAGGGTGTCGATACCACCTTGGCATTGATAAAACGTTGGTATCAACACCACCACGGCGTCAACGCCACCACAGCATCGATACCATCATGGTACGGATACCACCGGGACATGGATACCACCACGGTGTCAACACCACCACCAGCGGTATTAGCACCACCAGGGCATCGATACCACCACGGGATTGATCGATACCATCGTGGTATCAACACCACCAGGGCATCGATACCACGATGGCATCAACACCACCAGGGCATCAACACCATCGTGGTATCAACGCCACCACAGCATTGACACCACCAGGGCATCGATACCACGATGGCATCAACACGACGGCATCGATACCACCACAGCATTGACACCACCAGGGCATCGATACCACGATTGGCATCAACACGATGGCATCGATACCACCACAGCATCAACACCACCAGGGCATCAACATGATGGCATCAGCACCATCATGGCATCAACGCCATCACAGTGTCAACACCATCACGGCGTCAACACTACCATGATGTTGACACTGCCTGGCACTGGTGCATCCAAGTCCCTGCCCCACGGGTGTCCCCCCCAGCTCCAGGAATCCCACCCCCCCCCCCTCCTCCCCCCCCAGCACCCTGGCAAAACTCCTGCTTTCCCACTCACATGATTAGGCAATTTTCGGCAATTTCAGGCAATTTCCGGCAATTTCTGCCACCGCTCCCCACCCCACCCCGCCCTGACTCAGGTCCCCTCTGGCAAATCCAGCTTTGCGAGGGGGCTGCTGGGAAGAGCCCAGACGCCCCCCAGGACCCAAGAACCCTCCCCAACCTCCCTGGAAGGAGCCTTCTCCACCCCGGGGGGGGACAACACCGCCCGCTGGAGCTTCAAATGTCCCTCGGAGTGCCCGGACAAGAGCCCTTCTTCCACCCCCACCGCTTCTTTTTTAAAATTTTTTTTTTAATAATTTTTTTTTTGTCTATTTTTTGCTCTTTTTTTTTTTCCTTAAATAGATCTCTCTCTCTGAAATAAGTTTTTTTTTTTTAACGTGTGTTTGGACACAAAATAAAGCTTTGGATTTACATGGAAGCTCCTTTCCATGCGACAGAGCCACTGTTCCGTCCTCACCCCTCGCTTCCTCGCCTTTCCCACACCAGGTCCTCCTCACCTACGGAGGGTTCCTCGGGGAGCCCTGCTTAACCACGGGAAGATTGGAAACGTAATATATAGATTATTTTTTTTTTTTCCGCTTTTCTTTTTTAAAAAAAGGGAGAGAAACATCTTGAAAGAGAAAAAAAAAAAAAATCGGAGGAAAAGTACTAACTAGATTTTGTGACACCGTGTTTTGTTTTGTTTTGTTTTTTTTTTTTTGGTTTAGGAGAGTCCTTGCGTGTTACCCTCAGCCGACCCTCCTGCTACATTCAATCCTGACGCTTCGTTATTTGAATTTTCCTCAAAGTGCTGCTGCTCGGGGCCGTTGCGCTGCAAGGTATCATCCGATTCCTGGCTCTCCCCGCCGGCTTGGAGACTTCCATCCTCGGCATTGCCGGTGGGGGTGGCGGGCAAGCCCTCGGCATCCCTCACCCGGGGCTTGCGTCCCCGGCGCGAGCGGATGCCGTTGCATCCATCCTTTTTAAGGTGCCTGTGCAAGTGGTCGGAGCGGACGAAAGTCTTGAAGCAGCTCTCGCACTGGTAGGGCCGCAGGCCGGTGTGGACGCGCATGTGGTTCTTCAAGTCGTAGTTGTGGGCGAAGGCGGCGCCGCATTGCTGGCACAGGTACGGCTTCTCCCCCGTGTGCTTCCGCATGTGAACCTTCAGCTTGTCCTGCCTGCCGAGAGACCACAAGGCGCGGGGCAAGGTCAGAGCGGGGCGGCCAACCGCCTGCGACCAGCACGGGGACGAGAGGCGGAAAGGGGCAACCAGGGACTGCGACAAGGTCAACCATCAGCTGGAACAAGGGCTATCGTCGCTCAGAATGGGGACAAGTAGCGGGACAGGGTCAATCATCACAGAATCATAGAATCACCAGGTTGGAAGAGACCCACCAGATCATCGAGTCCAACCATTCCTATCAAACATTAAACTATGTCCCTCAGGACCTCGTCTACCTGTGCCTTAAACACCTCCAGGGAAGGGGAATCAACCCCCTCCCTGGGCAGCCTATTCCAATGCCCAATGACCCTTTCCATGAAAAACGTCCTCCTAATGTCCAGCCTAAATCTCCCCTGGTGGAGCCTGAGGCCATTCCCTCTCGTCTTGTCCCCTGTTACTTGGGAGAAGAGCCCAGCTCCCTCCTCTCTACAACCTCCCTTCAGGTAGTTGTAGAGAGCAATGAGGTCTCATGTGGAACAAGGTCAATCATTGCTCAGAATGGGGACCAGTAGCGGGACAGGGTCAATCATCACCTGGAACAAGGTCAACTATCACCCAGAATGGGGACAAGTACTGGTACAGGGTCAACCACCAACTGGAACAGGGTCAACTATCAGCTGGAACAAGGTCAATCATCGCTCAGAATGGGGACAAGTATCAGGACAGGGTCAATCATCACCTGGAACAGGGTTAACCGTCACCTGAAATAAGGTTAACTACCACCCGGAATGGGGATAAGTATTGGTACAGGGTCAACCATCACCTGGAATAAGGTCAACTATCAGTTGGAACAAGGTCAACCATCGCTCAGAATGGAGACAAGTATCGGGACAGGATCAATCATCACGTGGAACAAGGTCAATCATTGCCCCGAACGGCGACAAGCATCAGGACAGGGTCGACCATCACTTAGAACAAGGTCAACTATCACCCAGAGAGGGGCCAAGCATTGGACAGCGTCAACCATGGCCTGGGACAGGGTCAACCATCACCTGGAACAAGGTCAACCATCGCCTGGGGAGGGGTCAAGTATTAGTACAGGATCAACCATCACATAGAACAAGGTCAATCATCGCCCACAGAGGGGCCAAGCATTGGATAGGGTCAACCATCACCTGGAACAAGGTCAACTGTCACCCAGAATGGGGACAACTATTGGTACAGGGTCAACCATCATGTGGAACAGGGTCAACCATAAGCCCAGAATAGAACCAAGCATCGGGACAGGGTCAACCGTCACCTGGAATAAGGTCAACCATAACCTGGAATGGGACCAAGCATCCAGACAGAGTCAAGCATTGCCTGGAACAGGGTCAACCATCACCCAGAATGGGAACAGATATTGGTACAGGGTCAACCATCACCTGGAATAAGGTCAACCATCGCCTGGAGAGGGGGCAAGCATTGGACAGGGTCAACCATGGCCTGGAACAGGGTCAACTGTCAGCTAGAACAAGGTCAATGATCACCCAGAATGGGGACAAGTATTGGTACAGGGTCAACCATGGCCTTGAACAGAGTCAACCATCACCTGGAACAAGACCAACCATTGCCCAGAGAGGGACCAAGCATCAGGACAGGGTCAATCATCACATGGAACAGGGTCAACCATCACCCAGAGCAGGGCCATGCCACAGTACAGGGGCAACCATAGCCTGGTACAGACCCAGGAATTGGTACAGGGTCTATTATTGCCTGGTACAAGGTTAACAATGACCCAAAATGGGGCCAAGCATCGGTACAGGGCCAACCACCATCTGGAATGAGGCCAAGCATCACACAGGGCCAGCCTGGTACAGAGCCAAGCACTGGCAGACTACCAAGCACCAGCTGGTACAGGACTGATCACAGGTACAGGGTCAACCAGTGCCTGGAATGGTGATCATAGTCACAGAATCACCAGGTTGGAAGAGACCCACCAGATCATCAAGTCCAACCATTCCCACCAATCTCTAAACCATGTCCCTCAGCACCTCGTCCACCCATCCCTTAAACACCTCCAGGGAAGGGGAATCAACCACCTCCCTGGGCAGCCTCTCACACTGCCCAATGACCCTTTCTGTGAAGAATTTTTTCCTTATGTCGAGTCTGACCCTCCCCTGGTGGAGCTTGAGGCCATTCCCTCTCGTCCTGTCCCTTGGGAGAAGAGCCCAGCTCCCTCCTCTCCACAACCTCCTTTCAGGGAGTTCCAGAGAGCACTGAGGTCTCCCCTCAGCCTCCTCTTCTCCAGGATAAACACCCCCAGCTCTCTCAGATGCTCCTCTTCTTCGCCAGCCCCTTCACCAGCTTTGTTGCTCTTCTCTGGACTAGCTCCAGAGCCTCAACATCCTTCTTGTGCTGAGGGGCCCAGAACTGAACAAAGGATTCGAGGAGCAGTCTCACCAGTGGTGAGTCCAGAGGGAGAAGAACCACCCTGGCCCTGCTGGTCACACCATTTCTGATCCAAGCCAAGATGCCACTGGCCTTCTTAGCCACCTGGGCCACTGCTGGCTCATGGTCAGTTCAGGGCCAATGGGGCTGCACATCGATACAGGGTTAACCATCACCTGGTATGGGGCTGAACATTGGTACAGGATCAATCATCACCTCACACAGGGTCAAGCACTGGTACAAGGTCAACCACCGCCAAGGATGGTACTGAACATCAGTACAGGGTCAATCAAACACCTGGTACAGGGCCAAGCATCGCCCAGTATGAGGTCAGCCACCACCTGTTGGTTGGGGCTGAGCATCAGTATGAGGTTGAGCATCACCCTGTATGGGGTAGAGCTTTGGTATAGGGTCAATCACTGCCTGGGACAAGGCTGAGCACTGGTACAGGACCAAGCATCACCAGTAATGGGGTTGAGCAGCCCAGTATGGGATCAAACACTGCCCAGCACAGGGTCAACCATCATCTCATAAAGGTCTAAGCATAAACACAGGGTTGAGCATTAACTGGTGTGGAGCTGAGCTCCACCAAGTATGGGACTGAGCATCAGTACTGGGTCAATCACCAGCCTGTAGACAGCTGAGTGTTAGTATGGGACCAAACATCACCCAGTAAGGGGCTGAGTGGTGGCACTGGGCAGGCATTGCCCTCTATGGGGCTAAGCACTGATAGGAGACTGAGCACCACCTGTATGGGGCTGAACACTGGTACGGGGCCAAACATTGATATGGGGTCAATCATCATCTGGTACAAGGCTGAGCATCAAGTGTAGGACCAAACATCATCCAGGACAGCGCTGAGCATTGATATGGGGTCAAGCATCACCTGGTATGGGGCTGAGAACTTATACGGGACCAAGTTTTGCTCAGTGTGGGGCTGAGAACTGATACAGGGCCAAGTATCACCTGGTATGGGGCTGAGAACTTATACGGAGCCCAACTTCATTTGGTGTGGGGCTGAGAACTGATATGAATCACAGAATCGTAGAATTCTATTCTATTCTATTCTATTCTATTCTATTCTATTCTATTCTATTCTATTCTATCCAATCCAAAGTTAACCCATTGACCCACTGGATCATCAAGTCCAACCATTCCTATCAATCACTAACCCATGTCCCTCAGCACCTCGTCCACCTGTCCCTTAAACCCCTCCAGCGAAGGTGAATCAACCCCCTCCCTGGGCAGCCTCTGCCACTGCCCAATCACCCTTTCTGTGAAAATTTTTTTCCTAATGTTCAGCCCGACCCTCCCCTGGTGGAACTTGAGGCCATTTCCTCTAGTCCTGTCCCCTGTCCCTTGGGAGAAAAGCCCAGCCCCCTCCTCTCCATGACCCAGTATGGGGTTGAGAACTGATATGGGACCAAGCATCACCCCATATGGGGCTGAGCATTGATACAGGGTCAATCCCTGCCTGGTACGGGGCTGAACCTTGGATAGGGAACCAACCATCACCCAGTACAGATCAATCATCGCCCCATGCAGGGCTGAGCATCAATCGGTACGAGATCGAGTATGAACCCAACCCTGGCTGAGGGGCTGAACATCATCCCCCACAAGGCCGAGTGTGGATCGGGGGCCGAGCAGCGCATGGTACGGGGTCGGCGCAGCCGCAGCGGCTGCAGCGAGGGGAGGGCAGTTGCAGCAGCTGGGCTGGGGGCCAACAGAGCCACGTGAGCTGCAGCGTCTCCCTTCTTCCTGGAGGAAGAAGAATCAGGCAGAAAGCGCGTGGCAGGGCAGCGAGGAGCCACCGGCCCTGCCTGGGCAGAGGGCAAGGGACCCCTCGCAGCTCGCTGAGCGGGTCTGGCCCCATCCTGACACCTCTATCCTCTGAGGATGTTCCTGAGGGACATGGGTTAGTGTTTGATAGGAACGGTTGGACTCAATGATCCGATGGATCTCTTCAAACCTGGTGATTCTATGATTCGCCACATGGAAAAGCCTCTCAACCCGCAGGGAGAAGATGCTGGCACGAAGTCTCCAACCTTGAGAGCTGAAAACACCCAAGATGTGACCCTAACCCTAACCCCAACCCCAATCCCAATCCTAACCCTAACTCTGCCTCTTGTTTTAATGCAGATCCCAGCCAAGCAGGGTACCCCAGCACAGAGCTGCATGTCAAACTGGCTTTAAAAAAAGAAAACCAATCTTTTATAATTAATATAATGGTATAAAGATTCGTAGATTTAATAAAATCATGCTGCCCTTCTTTCTGATTCCAGCGCCATCGCGTCAACTGCGAACACAGCGGAACCAGGAAACACAAGGGAGTAAAAATCAGCTTTAAGTGATGGTTTCGGGCCCCACCCGGAGAGGGGGTGGCAGGAAAACACCCACCCTGAGCCAAACAGCTCCGGCTTGTCCTGCCCTCACCCCGAAAGCTCCTGCAGGAGCAGGGACTGCGGCTCCTAGTGCTGAGGCTCTGTTTGTAACAGCGCAGGGGAGAGATCTGGTTTTAGGTAACGCACCATCACCCGCTGGGAAGGAGACACGGGAAAGGAAAGCAAAAGAATAAAATTTGGGGGGAAAAAAGTGTTGGTTGAGCGCTGGGGCAGGTTGGTGCCTGTTTTCACACTGGGAACCTCCCAAGGTGAAGGATTTGAGCACAGTCCAGGTGTGCGGGAAGCAGGAGAAAGCAGCTTGTGGACCCCAGTGTGGGAAAGAGTCCAGAGCAGGAGAGCTGGGCTGGCAGCCTGGGTCTAGGGGGTGAGTGAAGGGGACAGGGCTGATCAGGGATCTGAACAGGCTGGATCCATGGGTTGAGACCAACGGGATGAGGTTTAACAAGGCCAAATGGCGCATCCTGCACTTGGGGCACAACAACCCTGAACAGCTACAGAGTAGGAAAACTGCCTGCAAAGCTGCCTGGAGAAGGACCTGGGGGTGTTGGTTGACAGCGACTGAACATGAGCCAGCAGTGGCCCAGGTGGCCAAGGTGGCCAATGACATCTTGGCTTGCATCAGAAATGGTGTGACCAGCAGGTCCAGGGAGGTTCTTCTCCCTCTGCACTCAGCACTGGTGAGACTGCTCCTCAAATCCTGTGTTCAGTTGTGGGCCCCTCAGCACAAGAAGGATGTTGAGGCTCTGGAGCGAGTCCAGAGAAGAGCAACAAAGCTGGTGAAGGGGTTGGAGAAGAAGAGGAGCAGCTGAGAGAGCTGGGGGTGTTTATCCTGGAGAAGAGGAGGCTGAGGGGAGACCTCATTGCTCTCTCCCAATACCTGAAAGGAGGTTGTAGAGAGGAGGGAGCCGGGCTCTTCTCCCAAGGGACAGGACGAGAGGGAATGGCCTCAAGCTCCACCAGTAGAGGTTCAGGCTGGACATAGGGAAAAAATTCTTCACTGAAAGGGTCATTGGGACAGGATGCCCAGGGAGGTGGTTGACTCGCCTTCCCTGGAGGGGTTTAAGCGAAGGGAGGCACTCAGGGACATAGTTTAGTGATTGAAGGGAATGGTTGGACTCGATGATCCATTGGGCCTTTTCCAACCTGGTGATTCTATGAAGCTCCCCAGGCAACCTGCTGAGATTTAGCAAGACTCTCCACGAGTGGCGTAAATACCTGAGCCGAGCTCGACAGCTGCTGTGGGGCGAGCCAGGTTGTCGGGGCTGGACAAGCCGTGGGGCACAGTGAGGCCGAGCCCAGCTCCCTGTCCCCAGCCAGGCTTCTTTGTGCCCAAGCACCAGCCGTGGGAAGAAACTGGGGGCTGTGTTTTGGCTGGAAAACAGCTCTGGTGTGTCACGAAAGGGCATTGTTTCTAGAAGGTGGAAGACTGAGCTTCCATCTCCTTCTCCACAAGGCCTGTGCCTCCAAGCAGATCCCCATCCCAGTCCCACAGGAGGAGGGCGAGATCAGGAAGCGATGAGGCAGCACTGGGCCACTGACATCCCCCTCCCCAAAAAGGCCCCACATGCCCCTCAACTCTCCCTCCAGGGGAGGGAAATCCAGGTTGGGACCCCGCGATGTGGAGCCAATGGATGGGATGGGGTAGGACTGGGGTGCAGCACCCAGGGGGCCCTGGCACACGTGGGGCAGATCCGGCAGGGCGCAGGGAGGTGCCGCGTGGCCGGGCTGGGGGAGCGGCAGAGCGCTGGCATCCTGCCCCCTGCCATTATCTGCATTCCTCAGCTCGTCGGTGCGGGGCTGGGCGCGGCCGTGGGGCAGGCCGTGGCCTCCTGCCCACCTCTCCCAGCTCTCCATCCGCCTCACGCTGGAGCCACCTGCCACGTCCCTGCAGTGGGAGCAGGCCCAGGGATCCCTCCCAGGAGGACTCGACTCCTGATGCAGTGGGATGTCCCTGCACATGGCAGGAGGGTGGAACGGGATGATCTTTAAGCTCCTTTCCAACCCAAACTATCACACGCTTCTATGAAGAGCAGGAGGCCGTGACATTCTGGTAGGAAGGGCAGGTGCTCCAGCTCCTGGGCCACGAAGCCCACGCAGGCACTTAGGGGCCAGAGGGATAGAGCGGGACCCCCATCCTGGCTTGGCCACCAGCGCCCAGGGAGAGGAGGCAGCACTGCAATGTGTGGACTCAAGTGAACTGGAGGAATCCAAACAATATCCCCTTTCTTCAGCGTTCCGGCAGCAGAGGGAAGGAGCAGAGGAACCCTGACTGGAAACAGCGGCCAGGCGGACGCCCCCGGGGAGCTGAAGCAAAGCCCTGGGGTTTATAAGGTGTTCAGGGAGGGCCCATCGCTCACCTGTCCCGGTTCAGTGAGAGAGAACACGAGCAGTGTGAGGTCCCAGCCTCTCCCCAGACCAGTCAACAGCACTCTGGTCGCCCCACAGAGCCATTTCCAAACAAGTCCCCAACTCACGCCTCAACCCTGAGCTCCTCGACCACAATGGAAATAGAATCATAGAACAACCAGGTTGGAAGGGACCCATCGGATCTTCTAGTCCAACCATTCCTATCAAACACTAAACCAAGTCCCTCAAGACCTCATCCACCCGTCCCTTAAACACCTCCAGGGAAGGTGAATCAACCACCTCCCTGGGCAGCCTATTCCAATGCCCAATGACCCTCTGTGTGAAAAATTTCCTCCTAATCTCCAGCCTAAACCTCCCCTGGTGGAGCTTGAGGCCATTCCCTCATAGCAAGGGCTGCAGCTCCGTTTCATCAACCATGTTATTCAGCCTCCGCGGAAGCCTGAGCCTGGTCAGGTTTCCAGCAGAGCTCAGCAATTCAGGACTCGAGGAGGGTGTGGGACTGGATATCAAGGCTAACCCCTCAAGATACCTCAAGAGTCATTCCCCCACGTACTCGTCTCTCTGGAAAACTCCAGCTTTCGTATCCAACCCACCTGACAAGACGGAAATTGGTCGAGCAGGCAAGATAAAACTGCACCAGATCAGCCCCCAAAGGGAAAGAGGCCAAGAGGTGGGTTTGTGCGACAGCCGCCTCCTCTCCTCGGTGTCCGCCCGCTCCTTACCTGGTGAATCGGACTTTGCAGATGTCGCACTCGTAGGGCTTCTCGCCGGTGTGGGTGCGGATGTGGCGCGGCAGCTTGCCAGCCCCCTGGATCACCTTCTCGCAGATGGGGCACTTCTGGAATGCTTTCGCCCTGATCTTCTTCTCCACTTTCTGGGACCAGGACGGATAGACGTCGCCCTCGTTCGAACTGCTGAAATACTTCAAGTAATAATCCATCACCCCATCGTCGTCCTTCCGGTCATCCTCCCCGAGCTGCTGTCTCCCCACGGAATTCATCATCTGCTGCAGCAGGGCGCTGGCAGCCAAGCCATCCACCTCCCTCGCGTCGTCTTCCGTCTCCGCTCCAGCAGGAACGAAGCTGGGCGAGTCGCCGGCCTCCTGCTGCTCCAGAGGAAGCCCCGGGGTCCCCTCCTCTTCTCCCGGCGTGGCCAGGCCGCGGCTGCTGTAATGTCCGTTCTGAGAAGGTGAAAACAAGGAGCCAGGAGTTACCTCCTCCTCCTCCTCTTTGACCAGCCACATGGCCGGGTTGCTGTCAGGATCACAGTCATTCGCCTTTGGTCTTTCGGTTAGGGGGGCTTGCGAGAAGAAGTCTGTGCCATTGCAGTCCACCTCCTCCTCCTCCTCTTTGACTCGGAATTTCAGTTTCTGAAGGTCTCTCAACTCTGTGTTGGTCCACGGAAAGCTGCCTTGGTGGCCGTTGACGGGGTTGCTCTGGAAGAACTCCAGGTACTCTTTTGCTCTGAGATGGTTCCTTTGATCAATTTGATCTACTGTATCCATCTGGTCGGTTTTGACCAGAATCTTACTGTCCAGGAGATCCGTGCAAACATCTCTTACCGCTGGGATCTCCAGCAGTGTGGCGGCGTTAAGGATGTCGTTGACGTTGGAAGTGCTGACGGTCAGGGTCGCGGTGTAAGCGAACTCCAGCAGGGCCGACAAGGCGTCCGCACTCACAAAGTCTATCTCATACACGTTTTGCTGGTCCACCACTAACCCTGAGGTGAAGAGCTTCTTGAAGTACTGGCTGCAGGCCGCCAGGACGGAGCGGTGGGTGGGGAACTCCTGGCCTTCCACCAAGATGACCACGTCGCACAACAGCCCGTTGTTCCGCTGCTCGTTCAAACTGCTGAGGATGTCGCTGCTGTGATCCGGGAACGGGATCCCTATGGGGCCGTCCACGCCACCCGCCATCTTCGAGGCAAAAGGCTAGGAGAGAGGGAAAGCGCAATGAGTGACGGAGGCCGCGGCGGCTCAAGAGGCGTCGCATCGCGTGGGCAAACTCCCAAGGCAGAGCAGGTACCTGCTGGCTGATGGCAGCAACATCCTCTGCACTACAACAACATCAAGCTCACCATCCAAGGTGTGGATGGACCCACACTTACCTGCACTCCAGGAAGGAGTACTCAGCACTGGTGAGGCCGCCCCTTGAATACTGTGTCCAGTTGTGGGCCCCTCAGCACAAGAAGGATGTTGAGGCTCTGGGGCAAGTCCAGAGAAGAGCAACGAAGTTGGTGAAGGGGCTGGAGAACAGGCCCTATGAGGAGCGGCTGAGAGACCTGGGGTTGTTTATCCTGGAGAAGAGGAGGCTGAGAGGAGACCTTATTACTCTCTACAACTACCTGAAGGGAGGTTGTAGAGAAGAGGGAGCTGGGCTCTTCTCCCTAGTGACAGGGGACAGGACGAGAGGGAATGGCCTCAAGCTCCACCAGGGGAGATTTAGGCTGGAGATTAGGAGGAAGTTTTTCACAGAGAGGGTCATTGGGCATTGGAATAGGCTGCCCAGGGAGGTAGTTGAGTCACCTTCCCTGGAGGTGTTTAAGGGACGGGTGGACGAGGTCTTGAGGGACTTGGTTTAGTTTTTGATAGGAATGGTTGGACTAGAAGATCCAATGGGTCCCTTCCAACCTGGTTGTTCTATGATTCTAAGGAAGAACACGGTGCAGGTGTTCTCAAAACAGAAGTCTTGAAGAACAGCTGAATTAGCACAGATCCGGGCCAGGGCTCGCAGGCCTTGGCAAGGACCAGACAGCACCTGGACCAAGCTGGCAGGTGTACTGGGGTTGGAGAGGCTTGAACCTCACCGGTGGACCCCAAACATCACCATTTCTGGTGTGTCGGCCCCGCTCTGCCCAACCAAACTGGTGATACAATTGCATCCATACTGAGAAAACTGGAAAGGAAACCTGGGGAAGGGCTCCTTATCCAGGGGAATGGTTTTCAGCTGAACGAGGGGAGATTGAGATGAGATCTTAGGAAGAAATGTTTTGCTGTGAGGGTGAGGAGGCCCTGGCCCAGGTTGCCCAGAGCAGTGGTGGCTGCCCCATCCCTGGAGGGGTTCAAGGCCAGGCTGGATGGGGCTTGGAGCCCCTGAGCCAGCGGGAAGGAGAGGATTCTGCCCCTCTGCTCTGCTCTGGTGAGACCAAACCTGGAGCTCTGTGTTCAGTTCTGGAGTCCTCAGCACAGGGAGGACATGGAGGTGTTGGAGTGAGTCCAGAGGAGGCCATGGAGATGATGTGAGGGCTGGAGAACCTCCTGTATGAGGACAGGCTGAGAGAGATGGGGTCGTCCAGCCTGGAGAAGACTACAGGGAGACTTTAGAGCAGCTTCCAGTACTGGAAGGGGCTCAGGGAAAGCTGACTCGTGATCAGGGAGAGCACGGATAGGATGAGGGGAACAGTTTTCAGCCGCAAAAGGGGAGATTAAGATGAGATTTTAGGAAGAAATGTTTTGCTGTGAGGGTGAGGACGCTCTGGCCCAGGTTGCCCAGAGCAGGGGTGGCTGCCCCATCCCTGGAGGGGCTCAAGGGCAGGTTGGATGGGGCTTGGAGCCCCTGATCCAGTGGGAGGTGTCCCTGCCCGTGGCAGGGATGGGACTGGATGGGCTTTGAGGTCCCTTCCAACCCAAACCATTCTATGATTCTATAAAAACCATTCCCATTGCTCATCCCAGGGCCTGCAGACACGCTCAGAGAGGCGCAGACAGGGAGCTGGCAGCGAGCGTCCTTTGGGAAGGACACAGCAGCGAGCTTGGCGTGCGAGGGCACCTCTGTGCAGGAGGAGGAAGGGAGCACCAACCCCCCCCACCCCCCCAGCCTGTTTCCACAGCAAGCCAAGCTCAAAGACGGAAACCCAGGCCTCCCCTGGAACAGGAGCCTCTGCGGTGGCCAGGGAGGAAAGGAGAGGAGGAGACTGGTCTCCAAAAGCACCAGCAGCAAGCCTGGCACCAGCCCCTCACCTCAGACAGACTTCAAGAGGCTCTTTCCAGCATCAAAGGTTGACTTGGGAAGTCAATCGGTCCCTCCTGATGCTCTAGCACAAGCAAAAGGATCCACTTGCCTTTAAACACATCTTGTAGTCAAAGTCCAAAAAGCTCAAGCGAGCCGAGCAGCTCTGTTCTGCAGGGACCAAACACCAGCAAGAGCAAAACCTGCCCTGCTTCACCTGCCCTGAACTGATCCCAAGCCCAGCCTGACCCCCAAAATTGGGAATAACGCTTCCCTCCTCTCTCTCTCAAGCAGTAAAGCCACATGCTCTTTGCAGTAGAGATGTCATTGGTCTAATAAAGCAATATATTTGCCCCCAACCCCAAGCACCAGGATCCTCAGGCGCCAACACAACCTGCCGTGGTTGATAAAATACCTTGGAACCAACCCACGTATAAAAACCCCCCCTTTACAGCTGGGGAAACTGAGGCACGGCGGGATGTGGGCTACCCCATGGGACACAGGGGGGTGGATGAGTCAGGAGCTCATCCAGAACTGAAGTGATTATGCAGGAAGCAACTCCCAGCACGGTTTTCTAGCACAGGCAGCTGGCAGGCAGGTTGCAAAACACCCCTCGCTTCCCGACACGGGGCAGCAAGCAGGTCTCTCAGTGGTTCTTCACATAAAATCACCAGGTTGGAAAAGACCCATCGGATCATGGAGTCCAACCATTCCTATCAAACACTAAACCAGGTCCCTCAGCACCTCATCCCTCGATTCTTAAACCCCTCCAGGGAAGGTGAATCAATCCCCTCCCTGGGCAGCCTCTGACACTGCCCGAACACCCTTTCCATGAAGAATTTTTTCCTGATGTCCAGCTTGAACCTCCCCTGGTGGAGTTTGAGGCCATTCCCTCTCGTCCTGTCCCTTGGGAGAAGAGCCCAGCTCCCTCCTCTCCACAACCTCCTTTCAGGGAGTTGGAGAGAGCAATGAGGTCTCCCCTCAGCCTCCTCTTCTCCAGGATAAACACCTCCAGCTCTCTCGGCTGCTCCTCTTCTTCTCCAGCCCCTTCACCAGCTTCCTTGCTCTTCTCTGGACTCGCTTCACAGCCTCAACATCCTTCTTGTGCTGAGGGGTATCTTAAAGCTTCATTAACACAAGGTAAAAAAAATGGAATTTCTGCACCTTCTTGTTTTATCCAGAGAAAAAGGAGGAGGAGAAGGTGGTTCCGAGTCTGGGAAACACCGATTTGAAGGAAACCCCTCGATATTAAAATATAGCAATGCCCCAAATCAGCCTCAAGCTCCTCACACCAACGTGATGGGGGGAGAATCATAGAATCACCAGGTTGGAAAAGACCCACTGGATCATCGAGTCCAACCGTTCTTATCAATCACTAAATCCAACCATTCTTATCCATCCCTAAATCGTGTCCCTCAGCACAGAAGAGCCACAGGAGCTGGGCTGGCAGCCGGTCCAAGTCCTGCCATGAAGACCAAGCAGCTCCAGAGGTTCCTCCTGGGCTCCCGCGACTGCAAGGTTTGAGCTCAAAGCTGTATTTCATCTGTTATTTACAATCAGAAGTCCTGCTTGGGAAGGTAGAGGCAGATGAGTGGTTGAGTGCAGGCTGGGGACCAGGAGAGCCAACATCATTCCAGACTCGGGAACCAGTTTCAGGTGTGACCTTGGGCAAGGTCACCGCATCTCTGCACCCACAGAAGGTCCACGTGACCCCCACCCCAACCCTCCTGAACCGCTTGGTTACAGCAGGGGAGGCTTCCATGCTCCATCTGCCCCATTCCCACCAAGGCAGCCCCCAAATCCCAGCCCCCATGACACGCTGCTTCCCAGAAAAGCGGCTCCCATCCCTCTGCCCAGCCCCCAAGGCCTCCTGACCTTGAAAAACGACATTAGAGCCTTTCCCCTCTAGATCAGATGCTTTCCAAAGCCTTGTTCCCCCCCTTCCTCTAAAGAGAATTTGAGCTGCGTGAAGCATTTTGGAGCTTGGGGCAATGGTCTTCTGGGAAGCGTCCCCCACACAACTGAGCTTTGTCGGTGCCGGGGGACCAAAAGGGCCTGGGGGAGCGAGTCAGGCTGGGCTGGCAAGGTCACCCCCACCCGACACCGGCCAGAGGGCTGGGACACTCGGCTGGACAGTGTGGGAACGGCTGCAGGGTCATGAGACTGCCGAGGGCTGGCAGGGAAAGTTGTACAACTTTGCGGCTCTTTCTCCTCGCACAACACGCCCTTTGTGTCCCTCATCTGCAGCGGCCGAGAACATCGAGGGGCCGAACGGGCTGCGCTGAGCCCCCCAAGAACGGCTTCGGCGCCTGGACGCTCCGTAACCAGAGATTCAGCCCTTAAAACTCCTTTCCACAAGGCTGAAGGGCTGGAGAAGGAAAGCCGACGCGGGGCTGGGTGGCTCAGGGGAGCAGTAACCGGAGCTTTCCACCTTTACGGGTTCAAAACCACCCACCCCAGCGCCTGCCTGCAGGAAAAGCAAGGACAGGATGCAAAGAACCGCAGAATAATGGGCCAAATCCACCTGGAAAGGTCCTGCCGGCCAGGTTGCTTGTATCAGAAATGGTGTGACCAGCAGGGTCAGGGAGGTTCTTCTCCCTCTGGACTCAGCACTGGTGAGGCTGCTCCTTGAATACTGTGTCCAGTTCTGGGCCTCTCAGCACAAGAAGGATGTTGAGGCTCTGGAGCAAGTCCAGAGAAGAGCGACGAGGCTGGTGAAGGGGTTGGAGAACAGACCCTGTGAGGAGCGTCTGAGAGAGCTGGGGGTGTTTATCCTGGAGAAGAGGAGGCTGAGAGGAGACCTCATTATTCTCTACAACTACCTGAAGGGAGGTTATAGAGAGGAGGGAGCTGGGCTCTTCTCCCAAGTGACAGGGGACAGGACGAGAGGGAATGGCCTCAAGCTCTGCCAGGGGAGATTTAGGCTGGACATTAGGAGGAAGTTTTTCACAGAAAGGGTCATTGGGCATTGGAATAGGCTGCCCAGGGAGGTGGTAGAAGATCCGATGGGTCCCTTCCAACCTGGTTGTTCTATGATTCTATGACAAAAGCCACTGGCACATCCACCAGCGAGTCCCCTCCTTGGCAAGAGCCAAGTCTGAACAGGCCACCAAGAGGGAGTTTCAACTACTGACCTCGATTTCCCTGGCAGCTCCTTTCTCCCTCTGCACCCCCAGACGCCAAAGAGGAATTCTGCCCTTGTTGTCGCAGACGCCGCGGCTCTGCCAGGCTCCAAAGGTGCCGCATCTCACCCCAAAGCCGCTGCACTTGGGAAGTTCAGAAATCGCCCTCGCGTAGGATTTGGAGCAGCCGAGAAGGCACCGTCAATGCAAAATACAACCCACTTAGAATCACAGAACCACAGAATAGTTTGGGTTGGAAGGGACCTTAAAGATCATCTAGTTCCAATCCCTCTGCCATGGGCAGGGACACCTCCCATCGTGAAGAAATTCTTCCTTACGTTTAGTCTAAACTCTAAATCTGCCTCTCTCCAGTTTAAACCCATTGCCCTTAGTCCTATCACCACAAGCCTTTGTCAACAGCCCCTCCCCCAGCTTTCTTCTAGCCCCTTCAGGTACTGGAAGATGCTCTAAGGTGTCTCTGCAGCCTTCTCTCCTCCAGGCTGAACAACCCCAACTCTCTCAGCCTGTGCTTGTGGTGTACAGGACACGTGTCCCTAGCTAACGCTGCTCTCATCAGTGCCGAGCACGCTCTGTGTTGTCCCAGCCCCACAGCAACTCAGCTTCAGCTCCTCCCCAGCTCCCAGGGCAGCTTGACACAAACCCAACCCCATTCCAGGTGGAAAAAGCAGCATTTTTTGATGCAAGAAGAGCTGCTGAACACCTAGAAAGCAAGGGAATCACAGAATCACCAGGTTGGAAGAGACCCATCAGATCATCGAGTCCAACCATTCCTATCAAACACTAAACCATGTCCCTCAGCACCTTGTCCACCTGTCCCTTAAACCAGGGAAGGTGACTCAACCACCTCCCTGGGCAGCCTCTGACAGTGCACAATGACGCTTTCTGTGAAAATGTTTTTCCTAATGTCCAGCCTAAACCTCCCATTGTGGAGCCTGAGGCCATTCCCTCTCATCCTGTCCCCTGTCCCTTGGGAGAAGAGCCCAGCTCCCTCCTCTCCACAACCTCCTCTCAGGGAGTTGCAGAGAGCAATGAGGTCTCCCCTCAGCCTCCTCTTCTCCAGAATAAACCCCCCCAGCTCTCTCAGCTGTTCCTCAGAAGGTCTGTTCTCCAGCCCCTTCCCCAGCTTCGTTGCTCTTCTCTGGACTCGCTCCAGAGTCTAAACATCCTTCTTGTGCTGAGGGGCCCAGAACTGAACACAGGATTTGAGAAGCGATCTCACAAGTGAGAGTCCAGAGGGAGAAGAACCTCCCTGGCCCTGCTGGCCACATTGTTTCTGATCCAAGCCAGGCTGCCATTGGCCTTCTTGGCCACCTGGGCACACTGCAGCCTGGGAAGGTGGCTGCCTCGCTGAGACGCTGCTCACCGCAACCCCAGAGCTTCCGCATCCGAGTGCTTTCACACCAAAGCCAACTGGACTTGACACTAAAAGGCCCTTTTCCTACGCTCACGATCTCAATTTGTTCCCTTCCAGCCCTACCAGCCGAGCTGCAAAAGAGCAGAAGAGAGCGTTAACCGAAACCCCTGTGCTGGCTCCGCGCTCACCTCAGGATGTCACCCAATCCCTTTCCTCCAGGAGCTCTGGAATTTGACATTTACATTCAAATGAGACGACCACATGGAGATGTGATCGCAACCAAAAGTGCTGACAACAACACAGCTTAATTACTACTTTTCACATAACCTCACTGGGGTTTTATTCCGTCTCCTTCCTTGCTTGGTTTTGAAGCTTCGCTGAGCGAACAGAGGAACCTGAGAAGCTTCGGGGGCGGCTCTGGAGCACACAAATATTGAGTGGAAGAGCTAAATCCCACCCAAAGAGCAGGTAACAGCGTGTTCCTCACCTGTAAGAGATCCCAAAGGGCTTTACCGAGGCAGAGCTTCTCACAGAAGCGCCGCCCACTCCGGCGGCACCGATGAGAAACTTCAACAGAAATGGAAAATTCTCAGTGCCTTTTTCCCTAAGCACGAGGTAAAACAGTTTTAGGACACGGCCCACAACCCAAATTGCGAAGTTTTGTGGGAATAACTGCATTTTGGGGTAAAGCATGGGAGTTATTTGGACTCTTGAAGCTCAAGGAACCCAAGGAGTGGGGACCACGAGTCGTCGTGGCTAGTTTGACAGAGGCAATGACCCTATTGCTGCATCAGGGCAGACTCCGCACTGGAATTGTTAAAATAATGATGTTTTATATTAAAAGTAAAGTTAGTGGTTTGCTACCCAAGGCTCAAACGTTATCCCAGCCCTCATCACAAGGTTATCCTGGAGAAGAGGAGGATGAGGGGAGACCTCCTTGCTCTCCACCACTACCTGAAAGGAGGTTGTGGAGAGGAGGGAGCTGGGCTCTTCTCCCAAGGGACAGGATGAGAGGGAATGGCCTCAAGCTCCGCCAGGAAAGGGTCAGGTTGGACATTAGGAAAAACTTTTTCATGGAAAGGGTCATTGGGCAGTGGCAGAGGCTGCCCAGGGAGGTGGTCAATTCAACTTCCCTGGAGGTGTTTAAGGGACGGGTGGATGAGGTGCTGAGGGACATGGGTTAGTGTTTGATAGGAATGGTTGGACTCAACGATCCGGTGGGTCTCTTCCAACCTGATTACTCTAGGATTCTATGAAAAATGGGTGTTTTCCCCCTACAAACCGCTCACCCCGATTTCAGGTGGTCCAACCCAAGTCCTTGCCTCTTTGCTGTATATTTAGGGAGAGACTAACTCCGTTTTCCCCTTCTTCCAGCTGCAGGGACACATCCGCGAGTCCGGATCCCACAGCTCTCTGGCCACTCGGAGCGTGAGCCGTCATCTCTGCTGACACCGAGCTCTGCAACATCCCAAGGACAAGCCCGAGCAGGTCTCCTCCTGCCCAGGATCCACCCTAAACTATGCCGAGGCCTCGGGAAACACACCTCGCACGCAGGAGCGCCGAGCCAGCAAGGTGGGAAGCTGGGAGGCAGAAGGAAATGGAGGAGGAGGAGGGTGTTTTGCCTGCTCGGGAGAAGTCCCTATTTCAAACCACTCCACAGTGCTATTAAAATTCAACTGCTCTCCAAAAGGAATGCGCTGTCGGCACTTTAGTGCCAAACTATCCCAATTATGTGGACCTGCATGTTCTTGAGAGGAAGACCCTGCACATCAACAGAAGTGAACTGCATCGGAGGGGAAAAATGAGGATAAAATAAAACCAGGCCGGATCCTTAGTAAATCTACTTTCTCAGAAATGCAACGGGAAGAAATCTTGCAGGTTTAGCAGGTAGAATCATAGAACAACCAGGTTGGAAGGGACCCATTGGATCTTCTAGTCCAACCATTCCTATCAAACACTAAACCAAGTCCCTCAAGACCTCATCCACCCGTCCCTTAAACACCTCCAGGGAAGGTGAATCAACCACCTCCCTGGGCAGCCTGTTCCAATACCCAATGACCCTTTCTGTGAAAAACTTCCTCCTAATCTCTAGCCTAAATCTCCCCTATCAGAGTTTGAGGTCATTCCCTCTTGTCCTGTCCCTTGGGAGAAGAGCCCAGCTCCCTCCTCTCCACAACCTCCTTTCAGGGAGCTGCAGAGAGCAATGAGGTCTCCTCTCAGCCTCCTCTTCTCCAGGCTAAACAACCCCAGCAAGCGCAAACAGCACATCCAAACTTTCTTAGAATCATAGAACTGTTTGGTTGGAAAAGACCTTTGACATCATCATTTCCCCTTCCCTGGAGGTGTTTAAGGGATGGGTAGATGAGGTGCTGAGGGACATGGGTTAGTGTTTGAGAGGAATGGTTGGACTCGATGATCCGATGGGTCTCTTCCAACCTGGTTGTTCTATGATTCTATGATCATTGAGTCCAACAGTACCTGTTTGCTACTAAACCAGCAACCTGAGCGCCTCGTCTACCCATCTTTAAATACTTCAAGGGATAGGGACTCTATCACCCCCCTGGGCAGATGTTCCAGTGCCCAAGAGCCCTTTCAGTGAAGAAATTGTTCCTCATGTCCAATCTAAACCTTCCCTGGTACAACCTGAGGTCATTTCCCCTCATCCCATCACTTGTCACTTGAGAGAAGAGCCCAGCACCCACCTCACCATAAGCTCCTTTCAGGCAGTTGGAGACAGTGGTAATTTCTCCCCCTTTCAGCCTCCTTTTCTCCAGGCTAAACAGCCCCAGGTCCCTCAGCCGACTCTCACAAGGCTTGTTCTCCAGTCCCTTCACCAGATTCGTTGCCTGCTGTATCTCCACCAGACATCACATCTGGAGTAAAACACTGGAGGACACGTACGGCATGACTGAGATCACACAACTCTTGAAGTGAGGAGATCAGAGCAGAAAGAGCAGCCTGCAAATATCTGTGGTCTCTCTGCGGACAATATGGCTCTATTTTCTGGGGCAGACATCCCCTCCAGGCCCTGCAAAGCGTCTTAGAGCAGCCTCCCAGTCCTGAAAGGGGCTCCAGGAAAGCTGGGGAGGGGCTCTGGATCAGGGAGAGGGTGAGGGGAAGGGTTTTCAGCTGAAAGAGAGGAGTCTGAGATAGGATCTCAGAAAGAAATCTCCTGTGAGGGTGAGGAGGCTCCGGTCCAGGTTGCCCAGAGCAGTGGTGGCTGCCCCATCCCTCGAGGGGTTCAAGGCCAGCTTGGATGGGGCTTGGAGCCCCTGATCCAGTGGGAGGTGTCCCTGGGGTTGGAACTCTGAGGTCCCTTCCAACCCAACCCATTCCACGATTCCATGACCTTATTCCCCAGCACCGCAGTTCTCACCGCGGGGGCTCTATCCCTGCAGTTCCAAGCACTGGATTCACCACACAAAGGCTCAGTTGAGGAGCAAGACCAACCGCATCACAAGGATTCAGTCGGGACAGGGCTCCTGGTCACACATGGATCTCAAACCAGCCCTTTGTAGGTCCCTCAGAGCGTAGTGGTTGATTTGTTCTGATCATTCCAACGATTCTGAGCATCCTGCTTCAATGTCTCAAAGAATCATAGAATCACCAGGTTGGGAGAGACCCAATCATAGAGTCCAACCATTCCTATTAAACACTAAACCATGTCCCTCAAGACCTCATCCAACCCTTGAACACCTCCAGGGAAGGTAAACTGACCACCTCCCTGGGCAGCCTCTGACACTGCCCTATCACCCTTTCCGTGAAAAACTTCCTCCTAATCTCTAGCCTAAATCTCCCCTGGTGAAGCTTGAGGCCATTCCCTCTCATCCTGTCCCCTGTCACTTGGGAGAAGAGCCCAGCTCCCTCCTCTCCACAACCTCCTTTCAGGGAGTTGCAGAGAGCAACGAGGTCTCCTCTCAGCCTCCTCTTCTCTAGGCTAAATAACCCCAGCTCTCTCAGCCGTTCCTCCAATGAAGCGGATGAAGCGCCAATGTTCTCACAGGTTGGCCTGAGCTTCGAGTTCCAGCACCCACCCTTGGTTTCGGTCCAACTCGATGAACTTGCACCACTATCAGGTAAGCAAAACAGCCAGGGCTGCCCTTGCTGCTGCCAGGTCCAACCTGCCAGGGAGGTTTGCCTCTCCCTGCTGTCTAGAAACATGTGCCTGGGCAGCTCCGGCACGGAGTAACCCTCGTTCTAGGACTGTGTCATAAAAAGCAGCTGCCCAAGGTAGCAGGAAATCTACCCCAAAACCTGCAGATACATCCATCAGGACCAATCCACCCCACGTCATAGAATCATAGAATCACCAGGTTGGAAAAGACCCACCAGATCATCGAGTCCAACCATTCCTGTCAAACACTAAACCATGTCCCTCAACACTAAACCATGTCCCTCAGCACCTCATCCACCCGTCCCTTAAACACCTCCAGGGATGGGAACTCAACCCCCTCCCTGGGCAGCCTCTGCCACTGCCCAATCACCCTTTCCGTGGAAATTTTTTCCTAATGTCCAGCCTGACCCTCCCCTGGCAGAGCTTGAGGCTATTCCCTCTCGTCCTGTCCCCTGTCCTTTGGGAGAAGAGCCCAGTTCCCTCCTCTCCACAACCTCCTTTCAGGGAGTTGGAGAGAGCAATGAGGTCTCCCCTCAGCCTCCTCTTCTCCAGGATAAACACCCCCAGCTCTCTCAGCTGTTCCTCATAAGGCCTGTTCTCCAGCCCATTCCCCAGCTTCGTTGATCTTGTCTGGACTCACTCCAGAGCCTCAACATCCTTCTTGTGCTGAGGGGCCCACAACTGAACACAGGATTCGAGGAGCAGTCTCACCAGTGCCGAGTTCAGGGGGAGAAGAACCTCCCTGGCCCTGCTGGTCACACCGTTTCTGGTTAGAGTTAGAGCTGTGCTGTGTGTTTTCTCAGGGTGGGGAACACCGTTAGGTTGAGGTGAAAGCCATAGAGCTGGGAGATGCCGAAACCATGTCCCTCAGCGCCTCATCTACCTGTCCCTTAAATCTCTCCAGGGAAGGTGAATCAATCCCCTCCCTGGGCAGCCTCTGACACTGCCCAGTGATCCTTTCTGTGAAAAAATTTTTCCTAATGTCCAGCCTAAACCTCCCCTGGTGGAGCTTGAGGCCATTCCCTCTCGTCCTGTCCCCTGTCACTTGGGAGAAGAGCCCAGCTCCCTCCTCTCCACAACCTCCTTTCAGGGAGTTGCAGAGAGCAAGGAGGTCTCCCCTCAGCCTCCTCTTCTCCAGGATAAACACCCCCAGCTCTCTCAGCTGCTCCTCTTCTTCTCCAGCCCCTTCACCAGCTTCGTTGCTCTTCTCTGGACTCGCTCCAGAGCCTCAACATCCTTCTTGTGCTGAGGGGCCCACAACTGAACACAGGATTCAAGGAGCAGTCTCCCCAGTGCCGAGTCCAGAGGGAGAAGAACCTCCCTGGTCCTGCTGGTCACACCGTTTACAAACACCCCACAACTCTGAGGAGCCAAAGCCCTTTATGAGCCATATCGCCAGAGCAGGAACACCTAATTCAGCAGAGCCCAGCAGCCTCTGGGGCAGGACACGCGAAGATTTAGCAGCATGAAAGCTCAGACAGGAAAGGAGAATCCCACATCCTGCAAGTGCTGCCAAGGGAACTCTGGTAGGAAGAGCAGACGGTAATTGCTCCCATCGAAGTTTGGATGGAACCGAACACCCCTCAGACCCTCAATGAGCATCACAGCAACTTTAACGACCACACGGAAGAAAGAATCTTGATTTTTCCTTTGTATTACAATAATTCATAAGGATCTCCTGCCAGGGCAGAGAACCTCGACGTAGGAGCTGTGGTGCTCTCCTGTCCTGGCCAAAAGGGGCAGATCCACAGAGCCGGTGGAGCAAGGACAACCCTCCCCCAGCCGCCAGCCATTTCCTCGCTCGGGAACGGCTGCATCCTGTGCTCATTCAGAGAAGCCTGCGTAGGGCTGATATATTTGGCAGAGCATCTGGATCAGGCTGGATGAACTGTATTGGATGAAGAAGTCCCCAAGTCCAGGTTACATCAGTATTTCATCAGTATTTGGCTGGGAAGGGAGGCCCACCAAGCCTCGCACTGAGGTGACACAACGTCCTGGACAAGCAGGTTTTGGGGCAATTCCAAGAGCTCCCTACTACCCCAAGGCAGATCCTGGCAGCACACTGAAGGTTTCCCCAAGACACCACTTTAAACTTCACACCTCAATCCATTCATCATCTTTTCAGCATGCGAACCTGCCCCTTCTCACTGTGTGAGCTGCAGGAAGAAGTGAAGGAGAACTTCACCGAGACCCCTCAGTGGTTTAAGAGTCACTACTCAGAACCAGAACCTGGAACCAGGCTCCTGAATCCGGTGGCAGAAAAAGAAGCAGCAGGAGAGATGGAGCGAGCAGGATGGAGCAGGGCGATAACAACCACCCAGGTGCTGCTGGGTCTCTGGCTGCTGCGAAGGAGATGCTGCAGGTCTGGGATTCCTCATCATACTGGAGGAAATCATTAGGGACACGGCTATGGAGCACATCGGGAAGAACAACATTCGCTGCTCTTCATTTTCCAAAACTGTTTGAATTTAAGGGTTTTTCACACATTGGTCCAGAAGAGGAGGATGTGCCAGATGCGGCTTTTTCCTAGTTGCGTGGACAGCGAAAGGATGAGGGCTCACAGTCACCACTTCAAAACCAAACCAAGGGTCTGACCCTTCAGCAGCCCCATCCTCGCTTCCCTCCTCGCCTGCCCTGTTCAAGCTCCACATTTTGATCCAAACTCCAACCTCTAAACCAGAACTAAACCAAAGCCGGCAAAGGGAAAGGCACAGCGGCAGCGCCTGGGGCTTGGTTGGACTCCATGATCCGGTGGGTCTTTTCCAATCTGGTGACTCTATGATGCTTCATTCCCAACACATCCCAAGAGCCTGGGCAGGCAGGAAGCACTCAGCATCTCCCAGCTCTATGGCTTTCACCTCAACCTAACGGTGTTCCCCACCCTGAGAAAACACACAGCACAGCTCAAACTCTAACCAGAAATGGTGTGACCAGCAGGGCCAGGGAGGTTCTTCTCCCTCTGGACTTGGCACTGGTGAGACTGCTCCTCGAATCCTGTGTTCAGTTGTGGGCCCCTCAGCACAAGAAGGATGTTGAGGCTCTGGAGTGAGTCCAGAGAAGAGCAATGAAGACAGGGAATGGGCTGGAGAACAGGCCTTATGAGGAACAGCTGAGAGAGCTGGGAGTGTTCATCCTGGAACAGAGGAGGCTGAGGGGAGACCTCATTGCTCTCTCCAACTCCCTGAGAGGAGGTTGTGGAGAGGAGGGAGCTGGGCTCTTCTCCCAAAGGACAGGGGACAGGACGAGAGGGAATGGCCTCAAGCTCTGCCAGGGGAGGGTCAGGCTGGACATTAGGAAAAAATTTCCACGGAAAGGGTGACTGGGCAGTGTCAGAGGCTGCCCAGGGAGGGGGTTAAGTTCCCATCCCTGGAGATGTTTAAGGGACGGGTAGATGAGGTGCTGAGGGACATGGTTTAGTGTTTGACAGGAATGGTTGGACTCGATGATCCAACCATTGGGTCTCTTCCAACCTAGCAATTCTGTGATTCTAATGATGCTGGTGGGTCACATCCATAATTGAGAAACCAGACAAGGGACAACTAAACGTCACATTCTGCAACCTCGCGGATCCCTACCAACATCGACAACTGGGAATGGATCTCCTTCCAGGGCATGTCACAGCCTCACACAGCACACGGGGAAGTTCAGCTTCCGCTGCAGCATCAACTACCGGCAAAAAAACAGAAGTCGACTCAGACCCCAGCAGACGGCAGTGGTCGCTCCCGCCTGCCACGTCACCCTGACCCAGCCTCCACGGGACCCGTTATGGCACATTCGAAAGTGGCAGATGCCTCCCCAACCCCTCCAAAATAGCCCTGTGTCGATCACCACGTGGTCCTTTCTGCCACCGACAGCAACAGGCAGGATGTACCAAAACTCCTCTTGTGTTGCAAGGTGAGCGTGAACTGGTTCCTCCGCCCAGACCTCCTTGCCAATTTTCCCCTTTGTCATCAGGGCTCGTATTTAATCCAGCAGGAATGCACCTCGCTTCAAGCCTGTGCAGTCACAGACCCAAGGGCAGTGCACGTCCCTCGAGCTGCGGCATCTGCAGGGGTTTAACTTTTGTACTACAAGCTCCACCAACACCACTGCTCTGTCTCGAGGTTTCTCAACATGATGGTCCCTGTTCCACTGACAACCACTTGCAGGCCTTGGATCACAGAATCGTGGAATGGTTTGGGTTGGAAGGGACCTCAAAGCCCATCCAGTTCCATCCCTGCCCTGGGCAGAGACACCTCCCACTGGATGAGGGTCTCCAAGCCCCACCCAACCTGTCCCTGAACCCCTCCAGGGATGGGGCAGCCACCACTGCTCTGGGCAACCTGCACCAGGACCTCCTCACGCTCACAGTAGAAGATTTCTTCCTAAGATCTCACCTCAATCAACTGAAACCCATTCCCCTTGTCCTCTCCCTGCCGTCCTTGATCAAGAGGCCCTCCTCGGATTTCCTGGAGCCCCTTTCAGCGCTGGAAGCTGCTCTAAGGTCTCCCTGTAGCCTTCTGTTCTCCAGGCTGAACAGCCCTGACTCTCCCAGCCTGGCCTTGTACGGGAGGAGCTCCAGCCCTCAAAACATATTCATGACCCTGAATAAGAGGAATTTCTCAACACTGGGAAGAAACGAGGCACCGTCCACCAAGGAGGCAGCGCATGACCTCAAACCCCGCTCCAAACCCACCTTCGCCCTAGCAAAGCTGCATGCGAGATGCTCCCAGGGTCCCTCCTCTCCTCAGCTGAGCTGCTGCAGCCTACGCAGGCAGCCCTCCGCCTGCCGAAAACATCCCAGCACTGCTTGCAGGGCTGGGCAGCCCGGCCACCCTTGCGTTCATGGAAGCTGCTTGTTTTCCTGCTGAAACAAACTCTTGGAAAGGCCAAGCCCAAGTGTGCCCACACGCCTGTTGCCGCAGCCCTCCGACAGGTTCTCTCCCACACAGCTCCGTACGGCAGCGGAGCAGCTCCCTGCGAAACCACAGCGGGGATTTTGGGAAATCCTGCAGAACCAGGATCTCGGTGCACACCCCTCATTCTCTTCAGTCCTCGGGAAAACTTCTGAACTGATGCTGGAATGGAGAAAAATAACCCCAAACCACGCAACTCGCCGCCTTTCTCCCCCAGATGAAGGAGCAGCCATTGCCTGGCTGCACAGCACACGTGGAAAAAGGTTTCTTTTTCAACTCGAAGGCCCATAAGTCTCGAGCCAAAAAGATCCACGCAGAGATCATAGAATCATAGAACAACCAGTTTGAAGAGACCCATCAGATCATCGAGTCCAACCATTCCTATCAAACACTAAACCATGTCCCTTAGAACCTCGTCCACCCGTCCCTTAAACTCCTCCAGGGAAGGGGACTCAACCACCTACCTGGGCAGCCTCTGACACTGCCCAATCACCCTTTCCATTAAAAATATTTTCCTGATGTCCAGTCTGAACCTCCCCTGGTGGAGCTGGAGGCCATTCCCTCTCATCCTGTCCCCTGTCACTTGGGAGAAGAGCCCAGCTCCCTCCTCTCCACAACCACCTCTCAGGTCGTTGCAGAGAGCAATGAGGTCTCCCCTCAGCCTCCTCTTCTCCAGGATAAACACCCCCAGCTCACTCAGTCGCTCCTCATAAAATAAGGAACAGAAGATAAGTGAAGAATATTTCAAAAAGGCAAAATTTGGCCTCTTTAATGAAAGGAGAGAATCAAGACTGGTCATGAAGCCACCGCTGGCATCATCCCACTGCTTGGCCAAGCAGGAGGGCTGAGCTGGGGCTGCAGTGCCTCACGTTCATCCCCAGTCACTCAGGCTGGATGAACACAAGAGCTTCTACAGGCCCTATTTTCACTGCCTCCTCCTCTTTGGAGACCACAGACCGGCAAGAGGCCAAATCCCATGCTCCCCACCCTGGCCAAACTCCCTCCAAGTCACCAGTGTGTTCCCAAAGAAAAGCCAACGAGGACTCCAACGCGTTCCCCCTGTGCCGTCACAGCTTCTCTCCATCTCCTAAACCACAAGGAGCCAGAAGAACCGCTTTGATCCCAAATCCCTTCCTTCCCGCAGCTCCCCCAGCACCCAGTGGTTCCCAGCTCCCCCCGAACCATCCCACCCCGCAGCCATCTCACAGATTCCCCTCGGCCGCCTCTGCGCCCTCCCCTTCCGACAAGCCTGACACTTCCTGCCCGGCTCTCCCAGCCTTCAGCCTTCCATCAGTCCAGCATTAACCTAATTGCCTCAAACGGCACCTCACGGACCGGTCGTGGTTTCCACATCAGGAAAAAGGCGGCCAAAAAAAAAAAAAAAAAAAAAAAAGAGATAAAAAATATAGACTAAGATTGGAGTTTACTGCCAAAGCAGAGCGTGGCGGGCACGGCCGCCCCTTATGTAATTCCTAGTTTGTGGATAAACAGAGAGCTCTCCTCGCCGTTCTCGACTCCACGCGACGGGCAAAAGCGAATCCCGACTGCAAACATGCCACACGCTTCAGCCCCGGCAACGCTGTCAGGCCACACGAAGGTCTTTCCCAAGCCTCCTCGGCACAAGGACAGAGGGAGAGAGGGAGGGAGGGAACACTGAACCAGTACCGCGTGTGCTCTGCCTGTCGGGGCAAGAGGCTCCGAGCAACCAGAGAGCAGCAACCTGTAGCTACAAGTCTTCCTCCCAGCTCCGCGTCGGGCAGGCAACTCAAGCAAACAACAACAACAACAACGCAAAAATAAAATTAAAAAAAGCCAACTAGTTACTGGTTTCCAGTTTGCCAGTGGGGAATAAGTAGGTGCATGAACCAGGAAGGAAACTGGGCGCACAGCAGCAGGCAAGAGGGAGTTAAAACGCGGCACTGGGATGCTTGGGAGCATCCTCGGCTGTGGGAGAAGCAGGGCAGCAGCCCCTCCCGCAGCAGGAAGGGCACTATGGAATTGCAAGGATGGGAAGAGGGTGGAAAACTGGGAGGAAAGCGGTTTCGGAGGTGCCAACGCTTCCCAGGTAAAGCGATCAGCACCGAGCGCTTCTACCCAGGCCCCTGCACCCCAGGAGGATGCTGGATCCATACTCAGCTTTAAAGAGCTCGGCAAGAAGCATTTGAGACAACAAGGCTGTTGTCAGGGAGATCCCACTCCGGGACAATCCGGCTGTTACGCATTTTTTTAAGGGGTAGGTGAAGCAACAGTCTCGGAAAGCCACTGATTGCCAGGGGATCTACGGCTCATCCCACCGACACGGCCTTGGCTCCCACCCGCAGCCATGGGCAGCTCGCACCAGTTTCCAGTTTCTCGCACCTCATCGCGTCCGGAGAGGACGCCGATCCCTACGGTTCCCTTCCACCTGCAGCCCGAGATCTCGCAGGAAGGTTTACAAGTCCCTCGGACAGCGCCGGTGGCAAGAAGGAAGGAGTCCCGTCGCCATCCAAGGCGCAGAACGACTCCTGCTCCGTCTGCGCCTTGGAAGTCGCGTCCGGACTCCGTGACAGGAGCCAGCGACGACCCCGGGGAGGCAGGGAAACTGAAACTATGCAGAGGGAAGACGATACTGCCAGGGAGCTGGGTGAGAAACAATTGTCCCTGGATACTCGCAGAGGATCCCGACGCTTATCTGACCTCGTTTACTCCTGCTCTGATGTCCCACCCAAGGCACTGGGATGCTCCAGGCGCAGGTATCGGGATGGACACATCCAAACGTGTGCCGAGTGGGATCAAAGCGTCGTGGGACTGGGTACAAACACCTCTTTTCATCCAAGAAACCGACTGCCTTTCCCCCTTTCCTCGTCAAAAGGCTTTTAATTACAGATTGAAACCAGCCTCTTCGAATTTGAGGTTAAGACTGGTCGAGAGCATAGTTAAGAGCAACTGTTTATTGCTCTGACTATGCAAGATAACGAGCAGGACTCTAATTGTCCACCACAGAAGTCTTCTCCTGCACCCCGAGACGGGGAAAAAAACCCACAAGTGTCAGTTTTAATCAAGATTAAACCAGTTTTCAAGCACTTAGGGGGCTCTGTCTCCAATACGAGACCAGGAATTTCACAGCCCTCCCAGTTTTGAGGTTGGGCACCTGCAGGGAGCTCGATTCTGCAGTCAAATCCTCTGAACGGCCTGGAGTGAGACAGGTCAGCAAACAAACCATCGCAGCGCCTCGACACCAGCAGGAATTTCTCCCCTGATTTACGTCCCGTGCCAACAGCCAGATTCTCACGTGGGGCAAACAACTGTAGTTTTCAATCCTGCTTTAGAAGTCACGGAGTTAAGTGAATTCCACCCGGATACGACTGGCCCAGCACCTCTGCGAAGCAGAGTTCCTGATTAAACCCAGGATACGGCTAAAGATCATCACCACAGCGCGAAACGGCGCAGAGAGGAGCAAAAAAAAAAAATAAATAATAAAGGCGTAAGAAGAGTTGCAGATCAGCAGAAAAGGACAAGCTGCTTTCGCTCACCACCAAGTTTATTAAGAGCTCTCGCCCTGCAAACCCCTCCCCGGAGTTACCAACGCAATTAAGGCTTGGTGGAAAAAATCCCACCATCTCCTCCGTGTTTGGGTTGTGCCTCTTCACTCCCTCTTTCACCAGAACAAGCCTAAACAGGGGCCAGAATGAATATTAAACAAGAGTGGCTCATCTTGAATAAACTGCTCGGTTTCTCCCGGTCTCTCTTTTTCTTTTTCCCAAAGTTTGACATCTCCAGCAAAGCCGCAGAGCTAAGGCAGCCCCGGCTCTTCCCAAACAGCCTCCAGAAGCAACCCCAGACTGCGATTTCCTCCTGGGACCAGTAGAAAGATTTAGAATCATAGAACGACCAGGTTGGAAGAGACCCACTGGATCGAGTCCAACCACTGCTTTCAAACACTAAACCATGTCCCTCAGCACCTCATCCACTTGTCCCTTAAACATCTCCAGGAATGGGAACTCAACCCCCTCCCTGGGTAGACTCTGCCACTGCCCAATGACCCTTTCCATGAAAAAGTTTTTCCTAATGTCCAGCCTGACCCTCCCCTGGCAGAGCTTGAGGCCATTCCCTCTCGTCCTGTCCCTTGGGAGACGAGCCCAGCTCCCTCCTCTCCACAACCTCCTCCCAGGGAGTTGGAGAGAGCAATGAGGTCTCCCCTCAGCCTCCTCTTCTCCAGGATAAGCACCCCCAACTCTCTCAGCTGCTCCTCTTCTTCTCCAGCCCCTTCCCCAGCTTCGTTGCTCACCAGCTTATTTAGAAATAACACATTTCTTCAGAAAAAAAAAAAAAAAAAAAAAAAAAGCCAAACCCAACATCCAACACTTTTTAAGATGACGAGATGACCTTTTAGCTCTGCTGTGCGCAACTCCAACCCTCATTAGGTCGTAAATTCGTCCAGGCCGAGCCCTTCTCTCTCCCTGTGCCTATAAAGCGCTCGTGATGTAAGTCATGGTTTCGATAGCCGGGACCATTAAGAGCGCAGGGAACGGGGATAATCTTGAACTGGGACCAGCAGCAAACTCTCAGCGAGAGTCCTTGAGCCGAGCCTGGTGCTGCTGCGTGAGCGAGAGGGGCTGTGAGGACAGGGGCGAGGTACGGGCAGGCACGTACGGGAAGAGGCGCTTTCAACACCAGAACGCGAGGATTTCAAAGGGCTGGGAAGGAAAACCCTCAGAGAGGCGCGTGGAGCAGAACTCCTGGTAGGCAGGACTGAGAGCTTCTCCTACCCTATGGAATCAACTCAGGCAACGGAGCCTTCTCATGGGCAGCGAGAGCTGAGCCGCTGCCTTCAGAGTGCGGTCACCACCATGATCTGCCCGTGACTGGGTCTCCTGCCACCAGCACAGGGCTATAGAGAAGCTAACGTCACCTTCGGTTCCACCTCAGGAGCTCAGCGCAGCACCTGAAGGCTCCGTTCCCAACCCAGCACCACAAAGCCCTGAACCCCGAGGTGGGCGACGGGGAAGGCCAAGGTGCCGGGAGAGTGGAAAGGCAAAGGTGCTAGGAAAGAGAAGGAAAGGGAAAAGGTAAAGGTGCTGGGAAAAGAATGAGAAAGGGGCAAAGGCACTGGGAAAGAGAAGGGAAGGGAAATGGCAAAGGGACAGGGAAAAGGAAGGGAAAGAAGGAAAGGGGCTGGGAAAGGAAAAGGGAAGGGAAAAGAAAGAGGCAACAGCACCAAAGAAGGGAAGGGAAAAGGCAAAGGTACCGGGGAAGGAAGAAAAGGAAAGGCAAAAAGGCAAAGGTGCTGGGAAAGGAAAGGGAAAGAGGCAAAGGCATCGGGGAAAGGGAAGAGAAGAGCAAGAAAAAGGCAAAGGGAAGGGAAAGGAAAGAGGCAAAGGCATCGGGTAAAGGGAAGAGAAGGGAAGGGAAAAGGTAAAGGTGCCAGGAAAGGAAACAGGCAAAGGCACTAGGAAAAGGGAAGGCAAGAAGGCAAAGGTGCTGGGAAAGGGAAAAGAGGCAAAGGTGCCAGGGAAGGGAAGGGAAGAGAAAAGGCAAAGGTGCTGGGAAAGGAAAGGGGCAAAGGCATCGGGGAAAGGGAAGAGAAGAGAAGGGAAAAGGCGAAGGGAAGGGGAAGAGGCAAAGGTGTTGGGGAAAGTTATAAGGCAAAGGTACTGGGGAAGGGAAAAGGCAAAAGGTAAAGGTGCCAGGGGAAGGAAGAAATGGGAAGGCAAAAAGGCAAAGGTATCGGGGAAAGGGAAGAGAAGGGAAAAGGCGAAGGGAAGGGTAGGGAAGGGTAAGAGGCAAAGGTACCAAGGAAGGGAAAAGGTAAAAGGCAAAGGCACCAGGGAAGGGAAAGGAAGGGAAGGGAAAGGTAAAAGGCAAAAAGGCAAAGGTGCTGGGAAAGGAAAGGGAAAAGGCAAAAGTGCCAAGGAAGGGAAGAGGCAAAGGCAGGAGGCAAAGGGAAGGGGAAAAGGCAAAGGTGCTAGAAAAGCGAGGGGGAAAGGCAGAGGGGCCGGGAAAGAGGCGCAGGCCCCGGGTGAGGGGAGCCGCGAGGCGAAGCTGGGCCAGGGCCCATCCCGGCGGAGTCAGGGCTGCTGCCCCCTCGGCAGCCCCCGGGGGGGGGGCCCTATCGGCGCGGCCCCTCTCCCCTCTGCCGGGGGCAGATAAGGACAGGGAGGGAAGGGGAGGGAGGGAGGGGGAACAAACAGAACCCACCTCCCCCCCTCCCTCCCCTCCCTCCGCGACCTTGCGGAGCGCGCGGACCCCACCCAGCGCCCCCCCCGCCGCGGGGCCCGCAGGGAGCGCTGGCCGCGCGCCACGACCCCACCCCTTCCCCCGGGCGCCGCCACTGCCGGGCGGGGGGGGGGGGGGGTGAGGAGGGGGGGGGGGGGGGGGCAGCGCAGGCCCCGCCGCGCCCGCCCTGAGCCGCCACCCCGCACCCCCCCCACCCCAACC
>JAUMJK010001871.1:0-24807 GCA_033558105.1 Coccyzus lansbergi | reverse complement strand
CTCCGTAACGGGGCACACGACCAGCGCGGAGGTGCCGTGAGGCGATTGGCCACCGCCCCTGCGCGTCTCCGCGAGGCTTGCAGCTGATTGGCTGGTGGCTGATCGAGGCCTGCCTCCCCCTTCAATGGGCGCCCGGCTGCGGGGCGGGGGGGGGGGAGAGGTGGGATCGTCACAGAACAACCAGGCTGTAAAGGACCCACTGGATCATTGAGTCCAACCATTCCTATCAATCACTAAACCATACCCCTCAGCACCTTATGCACCCGTGCTTTAAACACCTCCAGGGAAGGTGAATCAACCACCTCCCTAGGCAGACTGTTCCATGCCCAATGACCCTGTCTCTGATTTTTTTTTCCTGATGTCCAGCCTAAATCTCCCCTGGTGGAGCTTGAGGCCATTACCTCTCATCCTATCCCCTGTCACTTGGGAGAAGAGGCCAGCTCCCTCCTCTCCACAACCTCCTTTCAGGTAGTTGGAGAGAGCAATGAGGTCTCCTCTCAGCCTCCTCTTCTCCAGGATAAACAACCCCAGCTCTCTCAGCCGTTCCTCATAGGGTCTGTTCTCCAGCCCCTTCACTAGCTTTGTTGCTCTTCTCTGGACTCGCTCCAGAGCCTCAACATCCTTCTTGTGGTGAGGGGCCCAGGACTGAACACAGGATTCGAGGATGGAAAAAAATTGAATGGGAAGGGAGGGAGGGAGGGAGGGAGGGAGGGAGGGAGGAAGGGAGGAAGGGAGGGAGGGAGGGAGGGAGGGAGGAAGGGAGGGAGGGAGGGAGGGAGGGAGGAAGGGAGGGAGGGAGGGAGGGAGGAAGGAAGGAAGGAAGGAAGGAAGGAAGGAAGGAAGGAAGGAAGGAAGGAAGGGAGGGAGGGAGGGAGGGAGGGAGGGAGGGAGGGAGGGAGGGAGGGAGGGAGGGAGGAGACGTGGTGTGATGGGATGGAATGGGATGGATGGATCAGTTGGGATGGAATAAGATGGATGGAATAGGATGGAAAGGGATAGATGGAATGGAAGGGATGAGATTGAATGGAATGGGATGGATGGATTGGGATGGAATAGGATGGATGGAATGGAAGGGATGAGATGGGATGGAATGGGATGGATTGGGATGGAATGGGATAGAAAGGGATGGATAGATTTTGGTGGAATAGGACAGATGGAAGGGATGGGATGAAATGGGATGGATAGAAGGGAATGGAATGGGATGCAGTGGAATGGATGGAATGTAACAGAATGGGATGAGATGTGGTGGGATAGGGTGGGGTGGATGGATGGAATCAGGTGGGATGGATGGAAGCATTGGAATGGGATGCAATGAGATGGGTGAATGTGCACTTTTTTTGTACCGTCTGTGGAAACAGGGGAAGCTTAGCCTCCCTTTTGGGAATTATAGAATTGTTTGTTTGGAAAAGACCTTTGAAATCATTGCGTCCAACCATGCCTCCCCACTACTAAATCATATCCCTATGCATTTCATCTATACACCTTTTCATCACCTCCAGGGATGGGGACTCAACCACCTCCCAGGGCAGCCTCTGCCAGTGCCTAAGAACCCTTGCAGTGAAGAAATTTTTCCTGATGTCTAATCCGAAATGCCCCTGGCGCAGCTTGAGGACATTTGCTCTCATCCTGTTGATAGTGAAAATGCAAATAAGCTGTCTAAGACTCATTCTGGAGTTTTAGAATACAAGCATCCTTCATCAAGCCTGGGCAATGTGACGGAGAGATCTACCATCAGTTATGTGCAGCGAAACAAGAGCTCCTATTAAACTACTTTCATTCTTTGAAGGTGATAACATCTTGTGTTAGATACAACCTGTGCTGTCTAAATGTGTCTCTGAGGGAGGGGAGAGGAGAGGGAGAAGATAAGCTCCCAAGCAGACCTTATAGTGACCTTCCAATACCTGAAGGGGGCTACAGGAAGGATGGGGAGGGTCTGTTTACAAAGGCTTGTGGTGATAGGATAAGGGGCAATGGGTGTAAACTAGAGAGGGGCAGATTTAGACTAGATGTAAGGAAGAATTTCTTCACTGTGAGGATGGCGAGGCACTGGCACAGGTTGTCCAGGGAAGCTGTGGCTGCCCCATCGCTGGAGGTGTTCAAGGCCAGGTTGGATGGGGCTTTGAGCAGCCTGTCTTGGGGGTAGGTGTCCTTACCTATGGCAGAGGGGTTGGAACTGGATGATCTTTAAGGTCCCTTCCAACTCAAACTATTCTATGAGTAAGGTAAGACAAATACAAATGCCAAACACTTTTGTGAAGCTCTTTTCTTGGGCTCTTTTCTGTCTCCTCAGCTGCATGCACGTGAAGTTTCTGACACTTGCTCTTTGTATTACATCCTGTTGCCTAGGTAACATAACCTTTGTGCAGGCTTAAGGCACTACTTGCTGATAGATCATGCAAAATACTGTTTTTTTCTGAAGTTTGCTACTTCTGTTCTACCTAATCTGATGCACGCACGTGTTACTTTGCATATTTATTAACAATTACTTGCTCAGTCCTTTCAAATCTAGGTTCTGGGCTGTATTCAGTATTTGGACTTTAGCATTTTGACTGTGTAATTCAGTTTTGTTTCATGTAGCTTCCAGTGATCATAATTGTGATTATGAAATCACAAACCTCCTTTAAAATTGTTGTTGCCAGTTTCAGAGAAACTACACATAGAAAAGCCATGAATTTCTCTGCTTACTTACAGGTAATGGTAGGTTTTGCTGCCATTCTTGCCCATTATCTACTAAATACAATAAAACTTGAAACAGTAAGGACTTAAGTAGCAAGACTATGTCATCCTGCTGGCAATGATTGTGTAGGGGTGTATCTTACCTCTGTATTTCTTACCTCTGTACGAACAAGGCTTGAGTTTACATTATTACCAGTATTTTGACAGTGCCCAGAAATAAGATACAAGTGCGCCCTAAAACCCTTGTGAACTGGTTCGAAGTAGATTCAGATGCAACTAGGTGGAAAAAATGATAGAGTGACAGTCATTAACAGTCTGAGCCTCTGCCAGCCTGCAAAAACAGTTAGTGCTAATTATACCTCATTGAGTATCCTTCTTTTACTGTGACGCACAAACACTAAGTGTGATTAGTGTCCGTTAGAATGATTTTAACCAGGAAGCACATGATTTCATAGGATAGCTGCAAATCCAATTCTAGATAGCTCTGCTTTCTCTCCCTGTTGTTATTCCACTATCACAGAAGCTGTTAATTAGAGGTGAAAAAACAGCTTCCTGCAACAAAAATCCTCCTTTGTTCATGTGATCTGCCTTGTGTTTATGCATAATAATTACGTATACTTTTTCAGGGAGCTGGCCTCTTCTCCCAGGTGACAGGGGACAGGACAAGAGGGAGTGGCCTCTAGCTCCACCAGGGGAGATTTAGGCTGGACATCAGGAGGAAGTTTTTCACAGAAAGGGTCATTGGGCATTGGAACAGGATGCCCAGGGAGGTGGTTGATTCACCTTCCCTGGAGGTGTTTGGAGAGGTGGATGAGGTCCTGAGGGACATGGTTTAGTGTTTGATAGGAATGGTTGGACTCGATGATCCGGTGGGTCTCTTCCAACCTGGTGATTCTATGATTCTGTGATTCATTAAACCTTGATTTTACTTTTATTGCTTTTAATGACAATGAGGAAAGCCTCACCATGTGGCCCACTTCATAGCCTAAGTGTCCAAGTCCATGGTGAATTCTCTGGGTTTGTAGAACATGCACAAGCAATTTCCTTCTGATTATGCACAGGGTTCCACAACTACACCTCTCAAATTTGGTCTGTGAATCCCTTAATTGTTCAATAGAAGCTTTTAACATTGTGAACATAGTTAGAATTTGTATGTGCTTCCAAATAGCTCTTGCTAGCTGTAGGGAAAAGGCCCTGGAGGGCTGAAAAATTAGTTTTTATTGCTGTAACGCTGCCCATATACAGAGGTTTGAAGGTCACAGAATTTTAAGTCCTGGATGAGACAACACAGGGCTCCCTTTTTGTATTAAAGCCATTTTTGCATGCTCTGCACAAGAATTTTACACTAAGTAGCTCATTTTATTCAAAGAAACTTCTAAGTAGTATAGAAGCCCATTTCAGTCAAAACAAATACCTAAAGATTTGCAATACTTAAACTATTAAAAACATCTTTATATCAATCTGAGCTAGATGAATTTGATTAAAAAGAGATACCAAATAGAATGGTATTTATTGTTTTAGAATGGTAAACTTGAGAGTTTTTTGGCAGACCAAATGAAGTTTAGCATGGGAGCAGCAAATTAATCTGAAAAGGATATGCAAATAGAAGGTCCAAGGATAATTTTTTTAAAAAAATCTTCTCACTGCAGTTTGCATGAATGCTTAGTGCATTCTTGGTTAGAATACAACATTCAAATGTTCTCAAATTGGAGAAAAAAAAAAAAAGAAAGAAAGAGGAAAAAAGTAGTTAACCTCATTAGAAACACGGTAGATTCTCTGTGGTTTGAAAAACACTGGAAAAAATCAGACCTGAGAAGGAGTTGGTTGCTCGGTGCTTTTATTTCACAAAAGAATGAACAACTCGGCAAACATGTATTATCATACTTTCCATATATCAGCAGAGCCCAGGCAGCAGCAAAATGTTACTGATCTCTATGCTTCACTGGATGTTAGAAGGGAAAAAGAGTAAATAATGTTCAGTTATAAATACTGTCAAACATAACCCTGGTTTCAGCCTGTTTTAATTAAAATAGATCTTATGCTGCCTCCTATTGGTCACCTACAAACAGAAACATCTAAAATTAGACTCCACATTACAAACGGCAGACAGCACATTCTATAGGCTGTATGTTACCTATACCTACTGCTAATTAGAGGAGGTATAAGCTTTCTTCATGGAGAGATACCAGAAATAAATCTGACCTGGTAAACCTACTCCATTTTGTGAATATAATGATTTTTTTTTAACAGCAATAAATTGACTTATATAGAAAATAAACTCATTAGTACATAAACAATAATCAATCAGGTCTGTGCAAACATAATCAATATAAACACCTGAATAATTGACATTTATTGTAACCAGTATGATAACGTTACCAAAGTGCCATAATGTTTGGATAGCATTCTTTAAAAATGATCCAATATAATCATTACAGGATATTAAAATCCCACATACTCTACATATTATCTTTGTGTATATTATACTTGGTCATGCTTATAACATGTTCCGTGACATATAACACTATTAGAAATGTTTTGGTTACATCATTTAAGTGCAAATAGTAGATTATAACTTTACATGCAATTTGTATGTTTTAAAAACCTTACTATATTTCAGTGAGAACACAGGTAATTCATTAATCCAGTCGTCGACTATTTTTAGAGGAAGGTACTTTTCCTTAAAGTACTATGAACTTTGAAAAGTCAGAAAATATGTAGAAAAACTTGCTTTGCAATAATTTTGTGATTTTTTTTTTTTTAAATTGCATAATAGCTGCATAAAATAGACTGAAAAATCTATTTGATCTGGACCTACAGCAGTTACTGATGCAAGTAATCCATATTCTCTGAGTAGTGTCGTTGACTTCACTGGGAAGTCACTTTACATCGTTAACAATTAATCACAGGATTTGGAATATAGGATCTTAATTCTATCATAAAGCCTTATCTTCAACCATGACTCTAAGCTGCTTCTTCTAACACAGCTTCTTCTGCGCTCAGTGTTATCAGATTCAGCTCTCTGCACGTGGAATTGTGGCAAATGACCTTTTTCCTCTGTGAAAGTTGTAACCTACATAACTGAAGAAAATTAGTAGTATTTCACAGTAACTTTTCTGTAAACAATTGTATAAAGTAACTGACATGACTACGTTATTTCCTTATCACTGATCTACACCACGTGAAATCCACGAACGATTTGTCAAACTGGGAACTGACATTAGTTCCTGTGCAAAATGTAGCATAGAATATTAAAGAAGCATGTCTTATTTTCCAAATTAAGCTCCATCCTGCTGTTTATATGACCCAGCAATTTGGTCATGACACTGGCAATTAAAAAAACCTGCACCATTCTGCAGTCTCTTCCAATTTGCATAGCTATTTATACCAGTGTACTATGGGCATAATACATTATCTTTCTCATTGCATAAATTGCACACTGACATTACTTAGGCATAAAAACAACAGAAAAAACACAAGCAAAGGAGAACTGGGCCTTGTATTTCTGATGAAGGGATAAGCAGCAATAATTAATGGTTAATGAAGCCTCTATGCTACCCTTAGTAGCCTTATTAATGCTAACACTACTGTTCTCCTATATGTCTATTTTTCTCCTACTGTTTCAGTAAGCAGGAATACTATTCTCCATCTCTCCTAAATTATGCAATACATTTGCTTTACACTGACAAAAAGTAGTTGTGTTCTACTACAAAGACGCTTGCATTTTGGTATTGCAAAGGTTACCTGGCTAAGTATAGCTGTAATATGATTTGGAAACCCAGCATGAAAAGAGCAAAATAAATGTGGAAGTTGTCTGAAATATTGTAACACGCAGCTATTTGCTTCTACAGAACTGACAGACATCTTAATAAAGTGTGAGTAGGAGGGTTCTACTCTATTAATGTTCTCTAAAAGTGCATCATTTTCATTCACATCCGTATGAAAATATTTATGATGAATGTTACCTAAATTGACAAAAGTGATATCAAATCGATCAGTCACAGACTCGGAGCTTTCCATTGTTTACTGTTTAAAGCAGAAGTATGCTGCTAGGCAATATTAAGCTTTAAGCATTAATATTGAGCTTCAGTTTTGCAAGAAGTACATGCAGTAGTGATGTGATAACGAACGTACCGCAGTCGTCTCAAGCCGTATGAAAGACGTTTTACATGCCTCGCTAGATTTTGTTAATTTTTAAACTGCTTGGAAAAGACGTGCTTAAATGTTTAGAACCATTCTGCCTGGCATAAGACAACCTTACTGCTTAAACAATACTTACATGGAATGTAAGGACTCTCAATATATTACTCAAATAGCTCTCTCAGGCTATGGAAGTTTACAAATGAATTTATGAAACGTAGGTAATTTTAGTGTCCTTCTGTCAGACACAGGTCCCACTTTGTGTGCATAAGATCAAATATACTTCACAATGTATGCCTAGACTAGTATATAGTCCACTATAATTCTAACAATAGATGATTACTGAAAGTTTATCAAACAATATATTGTGTAGCGTTTACTGTGTAATATTTCAACACTTAAAAGTTACCACGAAGTACAAGATAAACTGTTTTAATTCATTTAAACCCCTATGGAAGTAAATAAAAAAGGGAATTCTTTCACCTCAGAAATACTATTTACTTTAAATATGGGGATTTGGTTTTGTAACTTTGTATTTGATATATGTAGTATACGATTTTTTCCGTAGTTAACCAAAGCAACATCTATAATTCATTTTACAGCTTGCTGCTAGCAGCTGCTTAGTAGGTAGCGCTGGAGACTTCAGAGAGGGAAGACTTCTGTTAGAAAACATCCTGAAGTATTTTTTTCTTAACAGCATGACTGAAGCAAAGATACCACATGAATAATCCATCCTGTAGAGAAATCTTGCCCACCCTGCAATATGTCATCAAAGTTTATCTTGCCACAGTTAATGGGATGAAAACAGAAAGCAGAGCTACTACTAAGGCACAAGGATGGAGAAAAACTGGTAAAAAACTGAAGAGCTGAAATAAGATTATAGTCTCTTCAAGTCAGATACCTGGTTTTAATGCTGTGAAGGTCACTTTGGCTCTTGCCCTTGCTAAGGTCGTTCTATTATAATACGATAAAGCTGACAATTCTTCTTACAGGTTTATGATGATAAAAAAAATCTAGGAGAAAACAACACTTACATAGATTTCTTTTAAACTTCACTTACATTGGGAAAATCAGTATAACGGTTTTCTCACTCAGCAGTTTGTCTACTGGGACAACTGTGAATATTACAGAAATAATGGCACGTTACACAATGAATTCCTCATGACTGTGCTTTTTGGAAAAGTACTATCATTTTGCAAATAATTCTAATAATTACAGAGAAGACTTGCATGTAAAATGAAGTTGTACTTCCTATATAATGACTAGTATGAATGACGATTTAAAGCACTCTTCCAAAAGCAATTCTATAATATACAATTTAAACTGAAGCTTTAATTAAAACAGTACTTTTTTTTTTTCCAACTGTAAATTAACACCTAAAAATCTGTTCTAAAACTTGTGCATTTTAAATAGATTCTTTTGACTCTGGAGTTTCAAAATTCTCCAGAGCAAATTGCCAGTACAGATGACCAGGGGTCCCTGTATTTATTAAACTGAATGACCTGACAGTAAAACTCGGTTAAGGCTCTTGGCATTGGTGAAACTTCTTCCCACTCGGACCTGCTACTATGGTAGACTTGAACTTCATCTGTGATTTCTTCTGGAGCATAATCACCACCTAAAATATAGATTTTGTCTTCTGTCCCAACTGCCCCTGCATTAAAGCCAGCACATTCAAAAGATCCTTCCCCTTTCCAAACACAGGTTTCTGGGCAAAAGCTGTAGACCTTGTAGGTGGAGAGATCACATATGTACAATGTGCTGTTCACTGGAACGGCTTTGATTAGAGTTGCATGGAAAAACTGACCAAATTCTGCTACCAGCTCAGACCACTGATCAGTCATGGCATTATACTTAAAAAAACAGTCAAGAGATGGATTAAAGGCATCAGTAATCTCTACTTCTGAGCCAAGGACATAAATTATATTCTGACATGCACTTGCTTCTGGATAGTAGATGCCTCTTGGTAATTGGCTTACAGACTTCCAGTCTTTGGAAAGAGGATTATAGGATTCTACATCCAAAAGACTTCGGGTTTCTCGAGATCCTCTGGTCTTTCCACCTATTACAAACAGCTGATTTAAGGTTACAACAGATGTATGCATTGTCCTTGGCTTTTTCATTGCTGACACTATAGAAAATTCATTGCTGACTGGACAGTAGCACCAGGTTTGGTCAGTGGCATCATGAAATGGCTCAGCAATATGAAGCCTGACGGTCCTATAACAATTCCCGCTGCATCCTCCAGTTATAAATATTTTTTCTCCATAGCTAGATAAACTCGACCCTGGAAGATCAATCATGTGCATATGTGGTAGTTCTTTCCATTTATCTGTTTTGATGTTGTAGCAGAACGTATGTCTGTTTTCTCCATCTTCATCAGTTTTATGGACAAATATGTATTTTTCTGTTGTTGAAGGACGTGCATCTGGAAACAGTCCACTGAAGTCCTGCACACTTTTAACTGCATCATTGATTATTACTGAGCAATTAGCACTCTTAAGTAAGTGTTCTTCAGAATGTAGAAAGTCCTGCAATGTCTTTTCAGGTAACTGGTGTAGTCTCACTTTTGTAATCAAATTAGGCAGATATTTCTGTCGTGTTTCTAAGTTGTGTTTGGTCCATTGAAGGACAGCTTTTAACACTGATTCTTCCTCAGGGACATTTAGTTCATCAGCCTCAAGACATTTTTGTAATACCTCAAAGTTCATCTCCAAAAAATCACTTGATCTGAGCAGCAAGGAGAAGTGGTTCTGTACAAAATCTAGCGCATGATCAAATAAGCGGACGGAACCGTAACTTTCTGATAGAGAAAGCAACTGTAAGCAATTCACAAGATCAATACGTTTTATTAGAAAGTCACTGCAAGCTTTGGAAAGGAGTGAAACTTGAAGAAATGACGACAGTTGAAAGAGCATTTCCACGTTATCATTTGTTATCTCTGTTTTTCCTGTGTAAGCGTAATCAAGAAAAGCTTTCACTGCCTTGGGTGACAGATTACTAATAGTAACATTGCCATCATCTCGTTCTTTCATATTAACTTCAAACATGGCTCTGTGAATAAAATACAGAATATATACACACAAATTAAAGATCTAGCTAACAGCAGAGAACACTGGGGAGAAAGGAAGGAAACGATCAGGAGGAAAGAGACAATAAGGTGGGCAGGCTTTATAGTTCTAAAAATGTGGAGGTTCTTCTAAGTAAGAACAATGGATTTATACAATCATAGAATAGTTTGGGTTGGAAGGGACCTTAAAGATCATCTGGCTCCAACCCTCTGTCTGATATGGTTGAAGAACACAGGAGTGGTGATAGGAACGTATTCAAAGTGACGGCTCATAAAAATTATAGCAGCACCTGTGTTTTGTATGGATTTTACAGAGAGTAATGAATACTATTGCTCTTGATGTGAAAGAAAATGTGAAATTGTTAGGGGCAGCATTGGTTTCAACAGCCCGAGGAAGGAAGGGTGATTTAAGAAATATACAATAAGAAAGCCCTAAGATTTAGGTCACGGACTGGGAATGAATACAGAAAATGAAGCAAAAAAGGGCCTTCAAATTGTGAGCTGAGCAAATGGCTAGATATTATTCCTCAGTAATAGAAGAGAGTGAGGAGAAGAAAGATGAAGAAACTTCATTCTTGCTTCAGAGTTGACAGCCAGATGTATGGGGACAGGGAGATGTCAGGAAAAAAAAAGGTTTTGACATAGGATTGGATGAGATGATGAGAATTGTGCAGGAAGCATATAGTGACTGAGTACAAAGATGATGGATGAAACTGTGAAACAGAAATTGCTGATGAACAGATTTGTACAAATTTCATTGACATTTTGACTAGTTTATTAGTAAGTGTGTAAGAACATTTAACTATTTTGCATAATCTAACATGGCAAGATAAAATAATTAAGGTTTTTCAAGCCTGTAAGTGTTGGCAACAGAACAGTGTTGCAATATCATTTGCATTACCCTCCCAGAGCCTACGCAGCAGGCTGTGGTAGTAACGTAATTTCACAGAATCACAGAATCACAGAACAACCAGGTTGGAAGGGACCCATTGGATCTTCTAGTCCAACCATTCCTATCTAACACTAAACCAAGTCCCTCAAGACCTCATCCACCCGTGCCTTAAACACCTCCAGGGAAGGGGAATCAACCACTTCCTTAGGCAGCCTATTCCAATGCCCGATGACCCTCTGTGTGAAAAACCTCCTCCTAATCTCCAGCCTAAATCTACCCTGGCGGAGCTTGAGGTCATTCCCTCTCGTCCTGTCCCCTGTCACTTGCGAGAAGAGGCCAGCTCCCTCCTCTCCACAACCTCCTTTCAGGTAGTTGGAGAGAGTAATGAGGTCTCCTCTCAGCCTCCTCTTCTTCAGGATAAACAACCCCAGCTCTCTCAGTCGCACCTCAGGGTCTGTTCTCCAGCCCCTGCACCAGCCTCGTTGCTCTTCTCTGGATTTGCTCCAGAGCCTCAACATCCTTCTTGTGGTGAGGGGCCCAGAACTGGACACAGTACTCAAGGAGCGGCCTCACCAGTGCTGAGTACAGAGGGAGAATCACCTCCCTGGACCTGCTGGTCACACTATTTCTGATACAAACCAGGATGCCATTGGCCTTCTTGGCCACCTGGGCACACTGCTGCCTCATGTTCAGTCGGCTGTCGACCAACACCCCCAGGTCCCTCTCCTCCTGGCAGTTTTCCAGCCAGGTTTCTGCCAGTCTGTAGCTCTGCTTAGGGTTGTTGTGCCCCAAGTGCAGGACCCGGCATTTGGCCGTGTTAAACCTCATGCTGTTGGACACTGCCCAGTGGTCCAGCCTGTTTAGGTCCCTTTGCAGAGCCTCCCTACCCTCCAGCAGATCGACACTTGCACACAGCTTTGTGTCATCTGCAAACTTGCTAAGGGTACCCTCAATGCCCTCATCCAGGTCATTGATGAAGACACTGAACAGGACTGGACCTAGCACTGAGCCCTGGGGAACCCCACTTGTCACTGGCCTCCAGCTGGACTTTACACCATTTCCTACCACTCTCTGGGCCTGGCCATCCAACCAGTTTTCTACCCAGGAGAGTGTGTGCCTGTCCAGGCCAGAGGCTGACAGTTTCCGTAGCAGAATGCTGTGAGAAACTGTGTCAAAGGCTTTACTGAAGTCCAAAAAGACCACCTCCACAGCCTTTCCCTCATCCAGCAGCCGAGTGACTTTGTCATAGAAGGCGATCAGGTTGGTTTGGCAGGACCTGCCTCTGGTAAACCCATGTTGACTGGGCCTGATCACCCGGTTCTCTTGTAAGTGCTTCATGATAGCACTCAAGATCACCTGTTCCATGACTTTCCCTGGCACTGAGGTCAGACTGACAGGCCTGTAGTTCCCCGGATCCTCCCTGCTACCCTTCTTGTAAATGGGAACTACATCAGCCAGTCTCCAGTCCAGAGGTACCTCCCCAGTCTTCCAGGACTGCTGGAAGATGATGGAAAGGGCTTTGGCCAATACATCCGCCAGCTCCCTTAAAACCCTAGGATGTATCCCATGAGGCCCCATAGACTTGTGGGTGTCCAGTTGGGCAAGCAAGGCTCTGACCACCTCCTCTTGGACTATGGGAGCCTCGTATTGCTCCTCTGTTTCCCGGGTATCTACACAGAGGGAACAGCTTTCTTTACAATTAAAGACTGAGGCAAAGAAGGCATTAAGTACCTCAGCCTTCTCCTCGTCCCCTGTCACTGCTGTTCCCTCTGACTCCAAAAGGGACTGTATGGTCTTCCTTGTCCTCCTTTTACTGTTAATATACTTATAAAAAGATTTTTTATTGTCTTTTGCAGACTTAGCTAATCTGATCTCTAGCTCAGCCTTAGCCCCTCTGATTTTTTCCCTACATAGCCTCGCTTCCCTCCTGTAGTCCCTCCAAGAGGCCTGTCCCCCCTTCCAGAGCTTATAAATATTCCTTTTTTTTCTAATTTGACTCAAGATTTCCCTACTCAACCAAGCTGTTTTTGTCCCCTGCCGGCCTTTTTTCCAGAACACGGGGATGGCTTTCTCCTGAGCTGCCAGGATCTCCTTATCTCCAGGATCTCATAATTTGACAATGATGGTTTATAATCTGGACTATTAATATACCATAGATAGTTCCCTTTAAAAAAAAAGAATATTATATTCTAGCTTATAGTATCTGTATAGGACATGATTTTAAAACCCCATAATTTTATGAAAGCAAAGAGAAAAAAAATTGCTCTGTATAGCATTCTTTCTGGGAAGTGAACATCATATAAAGCAGAAATTTATCTGACCTTCTGAACAGGAATGTAAAATCACAATAAGACCTTATGTGACAAAGACCTTTCTGCATACTAAATGACAGTCCTTAGAATCCTTTCCTCATTAACCCAAGGGAGAGGATATAAATCTCTACATTACAGAGCAAAATGTAAAAGATTCTGGAAGCTTAGGAAAGCTTCATTTACATGCAGTAGCAACTGAACATTACTAGCAGAAGGACAGGCTTTGACCCTGAGAGCTAACAAACAGGGAGCAAAACCTTGCTCAATCTTGGGTTTACACAATTAAACCAAAACTAAGAGAAATCCAAAGGCCAAGGAAGACAAAAAGTGGTTCATTTAAAAATTTATCTAGCAGACCTAAGTACTTTTTATTTCCTGAAGGTAATAAATTGGCCTTGCACTCCAGGACAACTTATTAATTTTATAGCTGCTGTTATCAACTCTTCCACTTAGAGAGAGGTTTCTCCCAGCAAGTTATAATCTGCAGGGCTTCGAGGTAGTGAAAAGACCTTATATGTTACCATGTGCTCTACTTCAGTTCTAAAGGTGACCACTGGAAACTATTTCATCTAAATATTCCTTTGTACCAGAGCATCTCTGTGCTGTCAAGCAGTAAATACTTGAAATGCAAGAGTTTGCTGTGTGGGAGAAAAAAACAAATCTGTTGCTACAGTGGAGAAACAGCTTATTTCATCTGTATTTCTTCCCTTTTCAGTACTCCAAAGAACACATCTAGCCTACATCCTCTGCCATAGATCATAGGATGCTCCAGGCCATCTAAAAGTATACTTCTCACCTATGTATGGGCAACAGAATAAAGTTCATTACTCGTTTCCAGGAGCCCGTTTTTTTCACTGATAGAGTGTCTTCGCTTTGTGTTTTAGTAAAGACTGAATCTGGAAGCAGACTTTGTGTGGAATTGCAAGTTTGAGCCTTACTAATAAAAAGGGTAGCAAGGTTCTTCATAAATTAATATCCTGTATGTGAATGATCCACCTGTCATATGCATAATGCACAGCTTTAGGCACCAGAAGGAAGATTGCAGATCCACTTCACACTGGAAAACTGAAATGTGTAGTTTAGACAAGAAGAAAGACTCTACTATACTGACCACTCAGACAAAATCCAGCCCCATTCTGAAACCGTGTAGTTTATCCACAACTGCTCAATCCAAGATGTATTTCTAATCAGCCTGTTATGTTCCACAACATAATTGTGTGAAAGTACGTAGACTGTCCCCTACAAAGTCAAACAAAACCCTTGCAGACTTTCAAGTACAGATACAGGCAACAGGTTAAGTTTAAAAGATGCACAACTGTATCAGTTCTACCTAACAGCAGAACCATGCACTTACGGTTTGATATTTGTATTTAAGAGTACAGACGACTATTTAAATCTCTAACTACAGAGTCCTTGTGTCACTTTGGAGAGACAAGCAAATATATTTGGGGAATGGTTAGACATCTAACACACTAGTTTTGTTTTTGTTTGGGTTTTTTTGCTATCCTTGTTTGAACAATTTGCTCAAAAATCTGCAGACATATGTAAGTTGTGATGATTTATTCTTTAATTTTTGTAATTATACTATTTTTCTCCCTCCCAGAGAACTTGCAATTCATTTTCCGCAAACTCATGCCAAAATTAGGTTTACCTGAAAAAATCACTGCATGCTGCCAGTACACAACGATGACAAGGAATTATCTCATCTTTCACAAGAATTTTAAAGTCAAAAAATATATTTTGTTCTCTGAATTTTTGTAGCACTTTTAGAATTTGTTGTCCATGACCTTCAGCCACTAAGGAATTGATTTTATTTTCAGGAACAGAAATTCCATTGCAAACAGGTCTGCTAATGTAATCCCGTTGGTTAGCCATGGTTTCTTCAATCTATTCCTGAAACTGAAATGAAAAAAATAAGTAATTGAATCTACAGTCTTATTATTTAAGAAGAAAAAACAACACAACAATATACCAAATATACCATAAAACAAACAAACAAAAATCCCAGCATTGTATTTGGTTTGCAAGTCCTATGTACAGTTGTAAATGTGTGTTACAAGTGACTTCAACAATGAATTCAATGTGACAATACTACTTTGCCAAATATATATACATATAGCATCCTTTGAGACGTAAAATATAAAAAAAAGTAAAATAGTAAAAAAAGTTGTACCAAAGAACAACTCTAAAAATAGTACCCACCTGTAGGATTTTTTTTAGTAAAGTCCCCAGGAAGCACATCAAGGAGTGTGTTAAAATTTTTTAGTGGTCACTTAAAAGAAATACTAGTCCTAGGCTTACTCTCAAAACCATCCAGATCCTTAAAATCTGATGTAAAAATGAAGATGGAAAAGGAAAAATTCGTTACATAATTTTAGATTCCAAAATGCTACAAACCCCCAAACTCAAAGCAGACCAAGGGTCTTTCTACAGCTTGCAGAAAAGCAGTGGATGATTAATTTCTAAGTGGATTCCATTCCCTCCAGTCTAAACGGAAGACAAACACCAACAGCCTGGTCTAAATCACAGGATTGCTAGGACTTGCCAAGTGGAGCCATTTAGAGGTAGTTCGGTGACAGTGCAATTTTGAGTGTTTAGGCAATTGATGCTGATTTTATCTTGTACCTCTAGTCTTGCTATGAAGCAATCAGTTTGCCTACAGCTTATGCCGTACACTGTGAGCTTTAGTTATAGTGGCGTAAATTAAGAGGCTTCTAAACTGATTTAAATGTAAGACACTGCAATCTCCCTCTCGGCAGTCAAGCTTTTTTAGATGAAAATCCCTATACTGCAGAGTATTGTTTGCATGGTAAATCCAGCTTCGCTATTTTTACATTAAAACAACATAAAGAAATTTTATAAATTAGTATATTTTATTTATACCTATCTAAAGTGTGATTAATACTGCTACTAATACATAAATTGCCCTTACAGCGAATTTCAGCCAAGCCGGCCTATTCTAAAGCTTAAGGAAACATTTTAAGGTTTGTCTATTGCAGGATTCTGCTTCCACAATTCCAGTTAAAATTAGCAACAGATAGTGGCCCACCTGATCACAAAAAAAGGGAACAAAAAATTCCAAGCCAAGCCCAGAAATGACAAAAAATATTGGTTTGGGTTTTTAATTTCATGAGAAGGCTTATTGTGTGATACATTCAGAACAAATTAAGTCATCAGGCGGTCTTCTTCCTGGGAAGTACTTTCATAGCAGATTGCTCTATAATTTATCTAGTCAGGTAGCTCCAACCACAAATAGACCTGCATGTCTCCTGGAATAGAAGAGATCCATTGATCTTGCTGCCACCACTGGCACCCTTGGAGCAGGCATCTTCTTCCCATGGCCAGACAATCTCACGTATTCACCATTCTAAGCCTGAGGAACTAGGAAAATACAGAAGAACAAGACCACCATTTATTCTGGTAATGTATGGCCTCACAAACGCCAGCTTCCATAAATCATAAAGCTTTTTTGTACATCAGAATTCTCTAGAATACCCTTTTCTTAGAAACTCGAAAGCCAGTTCCTCAAAAGACTGGATCTTCAAAAGCAGAGTTGTTTCAGTAAAATGAGTTTCCCACATTTGAATGAAACAGGAAAAAAAAAAGTAAGCTATTTTCAAGGTTTATGTGGCATCATGTAAAGTAACACTTCTAAAAGAAATGCAAACTTTTTCACTAAATTTGGAAATTGCTAATAGCTACTAGACATGTTTCTCCTTTTACATACAATTTCTATAGCAAGCTTTGCCCTACTGCTTGCTTTCTGTAGATAAAATTTGTGAATTTCAGTAGTATTCATCTGTGTATAATGAACACAGAAAAAGCTCATGTCATCAACCCAGCTCTGCTACTTTGGGCAAAAACATCATATAAACACTTTCACAAAAGCAACCTATTCTGTTTCAGAGAGTCTTCTTTTATCAGTACTACCTCCACAGAAAGAATATCTCAGTACATTGGTGCTAAGACTGCACACCTTCCTTTAATTAAATAATTGCTTTATTAAAGCTCACGTACATTGGTTCTTCCATCAAAATTGTCATTTGGCTTAATTTTCCTTTGCATATTTATTCACTCACAGTTATCAAGTGCATTGATATCCTCTCAACTTTTATTAGAATTGTCAAACTTTCCAAGGGCCATTTAGAAGACTGAATTTTTGTTTTCCTTATTACTTCTTGGACTTTTCATCCACTTCACTTTGAGCTCATTATTTCTCTTACTAAACCATGTCCCTCACCACCTTGCCCACCCGTGCCTTAAACACCTCCAGGGAAGGTGAATCAACCACCTCCCTGGGTAGCCTGTTCCAATGCCCAATGACCCTTTCTCTGAAAAACTTCCTCCTAATCTCTAGCCTAAATCTCCCCTGTTGGAGCTTGAGGCCATTCCCTCTTGTTCTGTCCTCTGTCACTTGCGAGAAGAGGCCAGCACCCTCCTCTCCACAACTTCCTTTCAGGTAGTTGCAGAGAGCAATGAGGTCTCCTCTCATCCTCCTCTTCTCCAGGCTAAACACCCCCAGCTCTCTCAGACGTTCCTCCTAGGGCCTGTTCTCCAGCCCCTTCACCAGCTTTGTCGCTCTTCTCTGGACTCTCTCCAGAGTCTCAACATCCTTCTTGTGGGGAGGGGCCCACAACTGAACACAGGATTCAAGGAGCAGTCTCACCAGTGCCGAGTACAGAGGGAGAATAACCTCCCTGGACCTGCTGGTCACACCGTTTCTGATACAAGCCAGGATGCCATTGGCCTTCTTGGCCACCTGGGCACACTGCTGGCTCATGTTCAGTTGGCTGTCAACCAACACCCCCAGGTCCTTCTCCTCCAGGCAGCTTTCTAGACAGACTTCTCCTAGTCTGTAGCACTGCATAGGGTTGTTGTGTTGTTTCTTGATTGAAAGTCACACCAAACAAGTGGCCTTTTGGCCATTACAGTGAAATTTGACACAGATTTCACAGCTATAAAGGTCAACCCCACACAGTACACGCCTGGGGAGATAAACGTATAAAAGCTACCTGTACAGATTTACAGTAGAGGGGCAAGGCTTTCTGCACACCTGATAGCTGAGCAACAAGAAATGGCCCACTTAGGTATGGCCACAAAGCAGGTAGCAATTGAACAGAAGGAGGTTAGGGATGGTACAGAATTTTTTTTGGTCATTAACCTGGATGAACTAAAGGGCCACTTGGGAACTTGAAGGGTAAGAGCATTGTTACAGCCTGTCACAAAGTCCAAGAATAAGGACCCAAACCTCATTAGTCCTGCTGTCCCTAAGACCACTCTGTTTTAACACTGTCCTTGTCTCAAGATGATAAGGGATGGAGCAGTCTAGAACACAGTGAGCTTGCTAACCCAGATGCCAGGGTACAGAATGACACTGGAGAATCACAGAATCACCAGGTTGGAAGAGATCCACCGGATCATTGAGTCCAACCATTCCTATCAAACACTAAACCATGTCCCTCAGGACCCCATCAACCCGTGCCTTAAACACCTCCAGGGAAGGTGAATCAACCACCTCCCTGGACAGCCTGTTCCAATGCCTAATGACCCTTTGTGTGAAAAACTTCCTCCTAATGTCCAGCCTAAATCTCCCCTGGCAGCCCCTGGCGGAGCTTGAGGCCATTTCCTCTCATCCCGTCCCCTGTTACTTGGGAGAAGAGCCCAGCTCCCTCCTCTCTACAACCTCCTTTCAGGTACTTGTATAGAGCAATGAGGTCTCCTCTCAGCCTCGACTTATATCAAATTGTTTTCATCACTTATGAACATATATATATGTGTGTGTGTGTGTGTGTGTGACTTTTTAATAGCCTAGGGAATTTTGTTTTGTTAAAGTATTAACAGAATCATACAATAGTTTGGGTTAAAAGGGACCTTAAAGATCATCCAGTTCCAACCCCTCTGCTTTCTTTTAGCCCCCGTCAGGTACTGGAAAGCTCTCTAAGGTCTCTGCAGAGACTTGTCTTCTCCAGGCTGAACAACCCCAACTCTCTCAGCCGGTCCACACATAAGTATTGCAATACATATGTTAGGGCTTAGTCAGAAAAATCATGTTAGGGTGATGCCTGCCTGGTCAAACCTTTGCAAAGGGACTTCAGCTGGAGTTCCCAGCACAGCAGACACCAGTCGTACATCAGGCATGCACATATTAAGACAGTATAAGTACCAACGCAGCTCACAAAACTAGTCTAAAATCTACTTTTATCTGGCATTTTACTATTTACAATCAATTATAAAGCCATCAGCCTTATGCCAAAGCACAGTACAGCAATGCTAGAGCACTCTCTGTACAGAACTCCCTCACCACTTAAAAAAAATAAATACTAATAGTTCTTAGCAGATATCTTATGAGAAATAAAATTGTTCTTCAAGAGAACATTACCTTTGTTACTTAGCCTTCTCCCAGCTTGGATACTGTGTCTTACTACACAGCAAGATTTAAAAAAAAAGAGAAGTCTTAAATGCTGTTATTTTAAAGATATTTTATGTATTCGGGGAAAAAGAATTAACACCAACAAAGATAAAGAAATTGTATGTATTTCTCTAGAGACGTTTTAGATCTTTTTTTAATACAAAATCTAACTTTACAGTTAATGTAATTTTTTTAACAGGTCAAGGTCAGCATTTTCAACCCCAGTATTGAAAATAATTCGCTATTTTCACTTCTTATCTAGATGGGGGGAAATTAGTAATTTGATAATAAATTTTAAAATACATCACTCCCTACTACACGTCGAATTTAACATCACATAATTTAATGTTCTGCAACATGAATATGAGTGAATTGGTATCTATAGGATTTGGTGACACTTATAATTGCTGACTGAAAGACAAGAGTGGATTGAAATGTAATTAAATTATAAATGCTAAGTACCAAGTTCTGTATTTTTATATTGTATTATTGTTTTGACTGTCATTTGACTCAGTCTCACAAGTTTTACTTCATAACTAACTGAACTTCAAAAAGAATTAATATTCAGTCAATCATTAGTAGACCATGTGAAAAAGATGTATTTGACATTCTAAGACACTTAACCACAAAAGTGGCATTTATCAATAATACATGTTGAGACAGCATTCTAAGAAGGAAAGGTGACACAGAGACTTTAAAGCTTTGGGTTCTTTTTAAGTGATTGAAAAAAACCCAAACCAGCAGGGTATAAAAAACCCAGCATGGCACCAGTAGGAAGCAGTGAACTGCACTGATTCCCAGATGCATTCCAAAAGTAGAAGATTCCCTCTCTGCAAGCAGAGATCTTTAATTGCATATCCTCTCACAAAGCTATGAATCCATTATGACAAAGTAGATAATCACTTAGAAGAACTCAAACTGACTGGATTTTATGCTAAAGGTAATTTTCTCAAATTCATCAGATTCCTTTGGAAATTATTTTCTTTGCTAAAGAAGTTAAAGAAATGTAGTTTTCATTTTCAGGAAAAAAAAAATTAAAATAATTAAAAAGAATTAAAAAGCCATGGTGTGCTTCTTATCCTGGAAAAAATAATAACTGCAAATTCTGGAAGAGGAAATTGCTGCATTTACTGGGTTCTGCAGCCTGTCATTTCTGTACGTGATTAAAAAAAACTCTTTTCAAAACATACATGCAATATTGAGCATACTTAAAGAACAATTTAGCATAATTTATTATCATGGTATGTATTACTTATAATAAAAATGTGTTTTCATATTGAATATATTCATAATTATATATTATGCAGTGCATCTTGAAACTCAGTTTTCATTTAATGCTTTCTGCTTATTAAAAAAAAAAAATCAACAATAGATCTGCTGGTGAAAAAGCCTACTACATGTTTACATCTCTCTAAGTAGAAAGCATGGACAAGTCAAACCTATTAATCAAACCTGAGAGATTTTTTGGAAGTGGACAAGATTCACACTCCATCATATCAGTAACTAAATAGAGATATGACCACAATTTCCTCTTCAAAGTATTCCATATACAGTGCTTGAAACACAAGCCTCAGCTACAATTTTATATCGGTGAATAGCATTTTTCCGTGTTTTCTTTAACTAAATCCTCTTCCACTGTCATTTAACTTTGTTTATTTTTGAGCAAAACTAAGGAAGTATGTATGACACCCCTTGATTAACTAAGCATTGTAGTTTTAAGTGTTGTGGTCATGAAGAAAACTGGGAATCATATTAAAAACCTAACTAATTATACTAATGAATCCTTGCTGAAACACTTCCACGCCCCAAAAAAATGTTCATTCTGTGTTTAAAATATTTTGCAATGGCCAACCTATATGCAGTTATAACTGAGATTCATTTTAGGCAGGAAGACAGCAGTTCTTCAAGCCTGAAACATCACTTCTTCCCATCAACAGGTAACTGGGAATGTTAATCAACAATAAAAACCAATGAAAGATTCTAAGAAATAACAGAAATAATGTAATTTTTGTTTCTTATGTACATAGCAAATACAGAAAGGTTAAAGCATTGATAATTCTAAATGCAAGAAACAGAAAGAAGGGTCATAATTTTCCAAACAGATCCTAAATCTTCAGCCATGGCCCAACTTCAAAGCCAATGGGTAAACAAAATTGTTACTTTTTGATGATTTGTGAGCAAGTGAGGGCACACAGGACTCCGGTTCTGACAACCACTACAGTTCTTAGCAGAACACAGAGCACAGGGTATAAAAGGCTTTTGTTTGGCCATGATCTTTATAAGCTAGGCTCAAGCTAGGCTGATGCAGGACTTTGCATCTGGTGTGTGCACACTTGTCTCCTCTTTCTCAGTCAACACCAAGCCCCAGGCCAGGGAAGGCAAAAAACCACTCTTCTCAGTTCTGCTAGGGGCTGAGATGGTTCTTCAGGACCACAGATGTACAAATGGACGATGGGGTCAGAGACACTGGAGGGCATCACTTGAAGTTCACGTATAATGATGCCACTGTTACACCCCTGAGCAAACAAATATGAGCTGCCATAGAATCATAGAATCACCAGTTTGGAAGAGACCCACCGGATCATCAAGTTCAGCCATTCCTATCAAACACTAAACCATGTCCCTCAGCACCTCATGCACCCGTGCCTTGAACACCTCCAGGGAAGGTGAATCAACCACCTCCCTGGGAAGCCTGTTCCAATGCCTAATGACCCTTTCTCTGAAAAACTTCCTCCTGATGTCTAGCCTAAATCTCCCCTGTTGGAGCTTGAGGCCATTCCCTCTTGTCCTGTCCCCTGTCACTTGGGAGAAGACCCCAGCTCCCTCCTCTCTACAACCTCCCTTCAGGTAGTTATAGAAAGCAATGAGGTCTCCCCTCAGCCCTCTCTTCTCCAGGCTAAACAACCCCAGCTCTCTCAGCTGTTCCTCATAGGGCCTGTTCTCCAGCCCCTTCCCCAGCTTTGTTGCTCTTCTCTGGACTCACTCCAGAGCCTCAACATCCTTCTTGTAGTGAAGGGCCCAGAACTGCACACAGGATTCAAGGAGCGGCCTCACCAGTGCTGACTACAGAGGGAGAATAACCTCCCTGGACCTGCTGGTCACAGTTTCTCAAGCAAGCCAGGATGCCATTGGCCTTCTTGGCCACCTGGGCACACTGCTGGCTCATGTTCAGTCGGCTGTCAACCAACACCCCCAGGTCCTTCTCTTCCAGGCAGCTTTCTAGACAGACTTCTCCTCATCTGTAGCTCTGCATAGGGTCGTTGTTCTCCAAGTGCAGGACAATGTATGGTCAAGTCCTCTCCTTCTATGATACTTGAAGAATGTTACAATGGGAACAGGCATCAAAGACTGCAGAAGACCAGCATCTGGCTAGTATTTCATGAGCCAAAAAAAAGAGAGTGTAGATCAAGATAACCCTGGGTTTGAACCTCAGATGGAAACTTCTAAGGATGAAGATGCCAATGAAACAGGGCAGGGGAATGTTTTGCAGACCTCAGGCTCAATAAAGGACTGCGAGGAACATGCACAAGGGGGATGCTTATTAATTATAAGAGTAGGATACATAATTAATATGCATGATTTTTATAAGAAATATAAAACATGTTAAGTTTGGTGTATAAATAACTGCTACTACTAACCATCAGCATACATGGAAGGCAGGTCAAATCCCCTACATATCCAGTACCGTATTGAAGAATGCCTGCTTCTTAAACCCCCAGTAGACATTAAGGAGTTTCTTTCCCAACTGGGTGACACAACAAACGCCATCCCCAGTGGCACAAACGTGACCCTGCCTCACAGAAACCATGGTTAGCAAGAAGCGACAGTGAAATCAAGTTCTTTTTTGCCAGGACTGGGGTTATAGAATCATAGAACAGTTTGCGTTGAAAGCCAAATCTTAAATGCTGGTATTTTACAGCATACTTCAGGTATTGAGAAAGAAAGAATTAAGACCAACGAAGATAAAGAAATTGTATCCATCTCTCTACAGAAGTTCCAGATTTTTTTTTTTTTTTTGTCATACAAAACGTAATTATACAGTTTTGCATTGCAAGGTTAACTGGGATGCTGATCACTTCAATTTAAAATTGGTCTGGCACCAATTGGCAACACAAGCATTTGATCCAATGTGCAGATCAAGTTCACAATTACAAATTTCACAAAGTTCACAGTTCAAGATCACCACAAGAAGGATGCTGAGGCTCTGGAGCAAGTCCAGAGAAGAGCAACAAAGCTGGTAAAGGGTCTGGAGAACAGGCCTTATGAGGAACGGCTGACAGAGCTGGGGGTGTTTAGCCTGGAGAAGAGGAGGCTGAGAGGAGACCTCATTGCTCACTACAACTACCTGAAAGGAGGTTGTAGAGAAGAGGGAGCTGGGCTCTTCTCCCAAGTGACAGGGGACAGGACAAGAGGGAATGGCCTCAAGCTCCACCAGGGGAGATTTAGGCTGGACATCAGGAGGAAGTTTTTCAGAGAAAGGGTCGTTGGGCATTGGAATAGGCTTCCCAGGGAGGCAGTTGATTCACCTTCCCTGGAGGTGTTTAAGGAACAGGTGGATGAGGTGCTGAGGGGTATGGGTTAGTGTCTGATAGGAATGGTTGGACTCGATGATCCGGTGGGTCTCTTCCAATCTGGTGATTCTATGATTCTATGATTTTGCAGATGCTCTTGCCTGTCTGGTGGCACCACTGCCCTGTGATCACAAAAAACCCCAGTCAGACCAGACTGCTTGAGGCCCCATCCAAACTGGCCTTGAACACTTGTAGGAACAAGGCAGCCATAACTTCCCTGGGCAACCTGTGCCAGTGCCTCACTGCCCTCAGTGTGAAGAATTTCTTCCTAACGTCTAATTTAAACCTTCCACGCTCCAATTTAAAGCCATTTCCACTCATCTCAGGTCCTCCCCTGCTTTCTTGCCGCCCCCTTCAGGTACTGGTAGGCTGCTCTAAGGTCTCCTCAAAGACTTCTCCAGGCTGAGCAACCCCAACCCTCTCAGCCTGTCCTCACAGCAGAGCTGCTCCAGCCCTATGATCATCTTCATGGCCTCCTCTGGACCTGTTCCAAAAGCTTCACATCCTTCTTACGCTGGGGATTCCAGAGCTGGACACAAGCAGTGCCGGTGCCGGTCTCTGCCCCTCAAGACACCGGCGACAGCAACCACCGAGGTCACCATCGCAACGGCCCAAGCCCCGCCCCTCCCTCCAAGCCACACCCCTCCAAGCACATAGGCCGTGCGGAGCTACGCCCCTTCGCACATAGCCACGCCCCCGCTCCACCACGCAGGCATCGAGCCAGCAAAAGCCACGCC
>JAUMJK010001870.1:0-15200 GCA_033558105.1 Coccyzus lansbergi | reverse complement strand
CCTGCTGCGCGCCCGCAGCCCATTGGCCGTCCCGGCGCGACTCGAGGCGCTGCGCCCAATCGGGAGCTGACACACGGCGGATCCGGCTGCGGGGGCGGGACTTCCGGCCTGCGGCCCCCGGCGCCCGCTCCGCCGCTACCACCACCACCGCCGCCGCCACCACCACCACTATCGCCATGTCCTCCCCCCGGCCCCGGGCCCGGCCGCTGCCCCCGGCCCTGCTGCTGCTCCTGCCGCTCCTCGCCCTCGCCGCCCGCGCCTCCGACGTGGTGGAGCTCAGCGACGCCGACTTCGAGAGCGGCCTGGCCGAGCGCCCGGGGCTGGTGCTCGTCGAGTTCTTCGCGCCATGGTCAGGGCTAGGGGGGGGGGGGGGGGGGGGGGCTGGGCCGGGTCTCAGGCTGAGTGGGGGGAGCTGTGGGGCTAGGGGGGACCTGGGACCACTCCACAGATCCCAGCCCCAGGGCTCCCCACGGCCCCAAGGGCCGTGGGGAGCCCTGGGTCTGGGATCTGTGGAGTGATGAACCTGCAGGGAGCGCTGGGTCTGGTTTAACCCCCTCTTGTCCCCCCCAGGTGTGGGCACTGCAAGCGGCTGGCGCCGGAGTACGAGGCAGCAGCCACCAGGCTGAAGGGGATCGTGCCGCTGGTGAAGGTGAGGGGCTGGGGGCTCGTGTCGCCTCAAGGAATCGTAGAATCGTAGAACAACCAGGTTGGAAGGGACCCATCGGATCATCCAGTCCAACCATTCCTATCAAACACTAACCCATGTCCCTCAGGACCTCATCCACCCGTGTCTTAAACACCTCCAGGGAAGGGGAATCAACCCCCTCCCTGGGCAGCCTATTCCAATGCCCAGTGACCCTTTCTGTGAAAAACTTCCTCCTAATCTCCAGCCTAAATCTCCCCTGGTGGAGCTTGAGGCCATTCCCTCTCGTCCTGTCCCTTGGGAGAAGAGCCCAGCTCCCTCCTCTCTACAACCTCCTTTCAGGGAGTTGTAGAGAGTAATGAGGTCTCCTCTCAGACTCCACTTTTCTAGGAGACCTTAGAGCTGTGTAATCCAGTCTGAGTGTGAGCGTCGCACTGTGCTTCACAGTGTTGTCCCTCGATGTGGAAAGCAAGCATTGCAGTCCAAGAACTCGCTTTTCAGCCAGAAAATGCCTGTGGTTTTCTCAAATCACAACCTTCCTCCTCTTTTCTGGGAAGTGGTCTGGACTCCTTGCACCACAGCCCTCTTGTCAGCTGAGGTCAGACTGTGTTTTTCAGGTATCGTAGGCACCTAAAGGCTGCTGAGGAGCTGAAAACACTTCATTCCCATGAAACCATCATTTGTTACATGAACCTACCTTTATTCCTGAGGGACATGGTTTAGTGTTTGATAGGAATGGTTGGACTCGATGATCCGATGGGTCCCTTCCAACCTGGTTGTTCTATGATTCCATGATTTTTTTTTCCTGTATAGTCTGTCCAAGTTGAAGCTGCTTCATCTTCCCAGTGTTTCCTCGAAACGTTTTCCTGGGCTGGTCGTTACGACTGTGCTGCCTCCTTCCCCAGCTTTCAGTCCTGTAGATGTTTTGCAGATCCTTCGGCTTTATGTGGAAGGAGTCCCACTGTGGCTGGAGGCCTAGGAGAGCTTTCAGACCCTCTAGAGTTTATCTTTGCGTTTGATGAGGCCAACAGCAAAGCTGTTCCTGCGCAGGGTCACTGAGCTTGGAGTTTCTTTTCCCTTAGGTTGACTGTACAGCAAATTCAAACACCTGTAACAAGTACGGAGTCAGTGGGTATCCCACCCTAAAGATTTTCCGGGATGGAGAAGAGGCAGGAACCTACGATGGGCCCAGGACAGCAGGTAAAAGCTCATCTGAGCTACCAAAATGGTGCCAGGAGGCAGATACCTGTGTTAGTTGCGTCAGGGATGTTGCTTGTGTTGAGGGATACAAAGAACAACCACCTACACACTCTGCCCATGCCCTTTGCAGAAGTCTGTGCTGAGCCTTAAATGCTCTGTGTCCCTTAAAACTCTCCTCTAAAGGTGAAGGTTTCCATGTTATCTTCACCTCCCAGTACCCCTGGTGGAAAAGGCTGGAAAGTTCCTGTGAGAGGCTGGAGATGGCACTTTTTCAGTTCACATCGTGTCTTTCTAGGGGAGAGGGTTGTTCTGCAGGAACAGCTCTTGCTTTAGGACGCTTGGAGAACGTCTTATAGGACTTTGTACTGATCCCTTCGAATGTTTAACTTTTCCTTTTAGATGGGATTGTCAGTCATCTGAAGAAACAGGCAGGACCAGCTTCGGTGGCTCTCAGTTCCGTGGCCGATTTCGAGAAATTCATCGGTGACAAAGACGCTTCTGTAGTGGGTGAGTAAACTCAGCACAGAGGCGAGTGTTCCCAGGGAATGCTCTGTGAGAGGGTAACCATCAGGATTGCCAGCTGTGCCGAGGGAAATCCCAGCTGGATGTGAGCAAAACGGCTTTTGCTAATGAGGACAATAAAGCACTGGAATGTGTGCCCAGAGGGATTTCAAAACAGTCGCATTTTCAAACACAGTTGGACTGAGCTCTGGGCAACCTGACCTGACTTGGACACTGGCTTTGCTTTGGCCGTGAGGTTGGACTCGATGACCCCTTGGGATTTCTTCCAGTGTTTTTTTTTTACTTTCCCTGCTCTTGTGATCCTCTGGCTGCCTGTCAGATCTCCTGACCCTGCAGGGTGTCTTTTTGAAGCCTTGTGGCTGACAGTAGGGAAGCTTCAGGGCGATGGGAAGTTCATTTGGTTGCTGTGTTGTGCCACAAGTCGGCTGTCAGCATCGTGTGACTCAGTGGTGGTTTACAAGTGGCCGCAGCAGCTCCGCTTTGTGCACACCAGGTGCTGTTGTACAGGGGTAGGTAGGAGAGTATCAGTCAGCATTTCCAGACTGATTTAAATACCACCAGCAGTCGTTGTCACTCATAGTGTCCCATGGTTCCGAGCGGATATGTTCACACTCAGAGTGAAGTTTGGCTGAACCAAACTCCCTTTGGCTGAACCAAACTCCCTTTGGCTGAACCAAACTCCCTTTGGCTGAACCAAACTCCCTTTGGCTGAACCAAACTCCCTTTGGCTGAACCAAACTCCCTTTGGCTGAACCAAACTCCCTTTGGCTGAGCCACTGAGCTGGGCTGACTGTTGAGTAACTTTCTGCTGGTGGAAGGGAGGGAAGATAGAAAGATTCCAATTGGAATGGGAGAGAAGCTGTCGGAGATGAAGACCTGGAGGAGCATTGAATCATAGAATCACCAGGTTGGAAGAGACCCACCGGATCATCGAGTCCAACCATGTAAAGAAGCAGCTTCCAGTGTGCTTTAGAGACAGACGCTGCAGGCTGCGCGGTGGTTCTGCCAGGTCAGTCTGGGGTCACCGTTTGTCTTTTTGCTTCAGGTTTCTTCAGAGACACCTCTGGTGACGCTTACTCAGAATTCATGAAAGCCGCCAACAACCTGCGGGATAACTACCGCTTTGCACACACCAGTGAGGAGCAGCTGGTGCAGAAGTACGAGGAAGATGGAGAGTAAGTGGTTTAACTCAGGGGTTTTCTTGTTATGGAGGCGTCTGGGAGAAGTTAATGGATTCCAGTTGTCAAGTGGATTCACTTTCTGATTACGGCATAAGGTCGTATTCTTTCCTGGCCACCAGTGTCATATCTTTTCAGTCTCTTCTGAATTGAGATGAAGGTACAAACGTTTGCAGGGCTGCTGTCTGCCTCCTGTGTGGGAGATAGCTTAGCAGAGGGGTTTTGCTTCCCCATCGCTTGATAGGCTGGTGGTTTTGTCTCCTGTTGTAGCTTGTCTGCTCTTGCAGTCAGGGAAGAGTCTGCAAGGTGGGCCTGAGGCAGGGCCTGGGCCTGAGGTGGTCAGGTTGACCCTGTGTGCAGTGAGCAGGGACGGTCGCTGGACTCCGGCTCCTTCCCGTGTCCATCTGCCACCTTTGGAAGCACTGGGAGACTCCCAACTAATTCCCAATCCCTGCTTCCCCTCAGGGGTGTCGTCTTGTTCCGTCCTACGCGCCTGGCCAACAAATTTGAGGACAGCTCCGTCAAGTACACAGAAGACAAGATCACCAGCGGGAAAATCAAGAAGTTTATCCAGGAAAACATGTGAGTTCCTTGCTGTTGGTGGCACCCGACGTTGCTGGTGGAAGCAGGAGTGATCCGTGGGGGTGATGGGTTAGAAAAACTGCTCACTTCTGTCTCACTTTTAGCTTCGGCATCTGCCCACACATGACAGAAGACAACAAGGATCTGATCCAGGGGAAGGACTTGCTGGTGGCCTATTACGATGTGGACTATGAGAAGAATGCGAAGGGCTCTAACTACTGGCGCAACAGGTACCCGGTGATGGGGCCTTGCAGGCTCCTCTCGCCTGTTCCCTGCATCCCTGACGCTTTTAAAGTTCCTCCTTTTGTTCCTGGCTGGATTTTTCTCTCCCAGAAAGCTTCCAGCAGAGTTTCTAATCAGAACTATTGGGGAAACCGCTGCCCTCAAAGCCCATAATACGAGTGTCCTTTGAAACCCACCTGCTTGGTTTGGGATCCCTAGTCCTTAGCCCTTAAATGCAAACTTTCTTGCTAGCAGTGTGTGAGATTCTATCATGTGTTTTCCCCAGAGCCTGAGGCCCTGGTGGTCATGAAAATGCACCACATTCACACCAGCCTCATTTGCTGGTTCACCCCTCTGCCTCTCAGCACTTTTTCTGTAGGAATTCTGTTGAATTCCTTGTCCAACTTCAACCTGGGGGTATTCTGTCACGTGGGAGATGTTCCAAAGAGTCATCCTCGGGTTTCTGTGTTTTGTCTTTTTTTTCCCCTCTCAGAGTTATGATGATTGCAAAGAAGTTCTTAGACGCTGGCCAGAAGCTGTCTTTTGCTGTCGCAAGTCGGAAAACCTTTAGCCATGAGCTGTCGGAGTTTGGTCTGGACAGCAGTGTGGGTGAGGCGCCCGTTGTTGCCATCAGAACGGCTAAAGGAGAAAAATACGTCATGCAGGAAGAATTCTCGTAAGTTTTTAAACTGGGCAGTGTTTTCGGACTTTGGTCTGTGACCAGGATGTACTTCCTTGGCTTGGAGGAAGTAGGAGAGTTGGAGGAAATGGTTCCAGCTGGATCAGAAGGGCTCCTACTTGTGTGTTTTCCCACCCTCTAGAGAGCTTGTAGCCCCTCCTGTTACAGAGAATAGAGTTTAATCCATGTGGTTTAAGTGTCTGATTAGGAACTAAGATGAGCTAAAGGGCAGAGGCAATAATTGTCCCTGACTTCTCGAGAAACGAAACTTGAGGGTGTTGGACGGCCTAAAACTTGGAGTGGGTGTGCATCCAGCTCTCAAGGGCATCTTAACGGTTGTACACGATCCAGTGGGTCTCTTCCTACCTGGTTGTTCTGTGATTCTATGATCTCTGCGTTTGTTCTGGGGCTGTGAGCCACCCTCAGCCTGGTGCTCGGGGATGTGCAGGTGGCATCTGTTCTGTGGGTGGAAGGAGCTTAAATCAGCCTTGGAAGTCTTATCCTGTGTGTGTGTGACGATGGCTGTAAAATGTCACTTGGCTTTTAGCCGTGATGGAAAGGCTCTGGAGAGATTCCTGCAAGATTACTTCGATGGAAACTTGAAAAAGTACCTGAAATCAGAGCCTGTCCCTGAAAGCAACGATGGCCCCGTGAAGGTGAGTGCTGCATCGAAGGTGTCAGCAGGTCCTACCAGTGGGTGAGGAGGAGGCTGTTCAGCAGCTGTTCTTTGTTCCGTGTCGATATCCCGTATTTCAAGTGCCTCATTGTGGCATCTTGAGAAGCTTCTGCTACGATAGATGGAAAAAGAGTTCGCTCCTTTGTATTTTCGTTTTCTGAGACAAGGGAGAACTGCAGCTTGTAGGTTTGACTCATCCTGATTTTGGGCTGGGTATTCCCTGGAAGCCACGTGGAACGTGTGCTGTCCCTCTTACCGAGTCTGACTGTTGTGTTCACTCATTGTCAGGTGGTGGTTGCTGAGAACTTTGATGAAATCGTTAACGCAGAAGACAAAGATGTCCTGATAGAGTTTTACGCTCCTTGGTGTGGCCATTGCAAGAATCTGGAGCCCAAATACAAGGAACTGGGGGAGAAGGTAGGTCTGGGTCTGAGTTGCTAATGCAAGCGACGGTTTTACAGCTCTAAACAATCCTGCAGGTTTTGCTGCTTCGGCCTTTGTGGTCACAAGGCACAGTTGTGCCTTCCCAAGCACTGTGAGTTCTGGCGTCTCTTCCGAATCATAGAATCATAGAACAACCAGGTTGGAAGGGACCCATTGGATCTTCTAAGTCCAACCATTCCTATCAAATGCAGAATTCCATCCATAGGCTCCCACACTAGGGGGTTGAACCTGCTCCCTTTGCCATGGCAGATGAATATTCCCTGATTCGGTGTCTGGCCTCAACTGCAGAGTCCCTTTTTGGATCCTTTTCCTCTGCTTGATGTTGTCTTCCATGCGGTGAAGGGTGACCCTGCCCTGCACACTTTGAGAGGAGTAAATAAATCTGTTCTCCTGGCTCTGGCTGGCCTTGGGCCACCAGGTGTGCTGCCTCCTCAGCACTGCATATCCCGCAGCCCAGTCTCCAAGATAAAACGCAGCAGTTGCTCTGGTTGGTCTGCAGGACCAGGTCAGCAGCTCCCTCTGTGCTGTTCAGAGGGACTTTGTTCCCTGTGCCCCTGTCAGGGCACAGAAAACCACTTGGAAGATATTTATTCCCCTTTTAGCACACGTGAGATTGTGTCGATCAGCGAGTTCCTGGTATTACCTACCGTGGGCTGGTTACTAACAAGTTCTCTCTCCCAACAGCTCAGTAAAGACCCCAATATAGTCATTGCCAAAATGGATGCCACAGCCAACGACGTGCCTTCTCCATACGAAGTCCGAGGGTAGGTGTTCCTGTCCTTACGCTGCTGAGTCCGTCATGCGTTCAGGCTCCTGTCTGGGACAGCAGCCGCAGCCAGGGAGCCGAAGGCGTCTCCTGGGGACGGTTGGCGTCGGGAAGGGTAGGCGTTTGCTTAGAGTGAGGAAATTGAGAGGGAGCACGAAAGACGCTCATCTGCCCGATGTCTCTGGGACTCTGGTATCCCGTCTGTGCCTGGAGGCCCGTCCTGCTGAGCCCTTCCTCTGCTTTTGAATCCACTGGGATTGGGTTCTTGGCAGGATAGAAACGACACTGGCTCAGAGTTCTGAAAGCAGCCCAGGGAGCAGCTGGTGACAGCCCAGCTCGGGCGGTGCCGTGGATGAGGCCTCTGGAGGCCACACCTGCTGGTGTAAGAGCTGCTGAAGCTGCTGCTGTGTTAGGGGAGGGCTTGGCCTGCTGCTTGGAAAGAAAATGGAGCACGTTAGAAGCTCAGGTGTCTCTTCTCCCAAGGGACAGGGGACAGGACAAGAGGGAGTGGCCTCAAGCTCCACCAGGGGAGATTTAGGCTGGAGATTAGGAGGAAGTTTTTCACACAAAGGGTCATTGGGCATTGGAATAGGCTGCCCAGGGAGGGGGTTGATTCCCCTTCCCTGGAGGTGTTTAAGGGACAGGCGGATGAGGTCTTGAGGGACTTGGTTTAGTGTTTGGTAGGAATGGTTGGACTCGATGATCCGATGGGTCCCTTCCAACCTGGTTGTTCTGTGATTCTCTCCCCAGCTTCCCCACCATCTATTTTGCACCAGCTGGCAAGAAGCAGAGTCCAAAGAAGTACGAGGTGAGTCTTTTGTGGCTTTGTAAAGGAGTGAAGTAACACCCAGGTGTGCGCAGAATTCTGACCCTCTCCGGAGCGGCGGTGGCTCTCGGTCCCGTTGCTCTGGGAATGTACTCCTGGCTACAGGCCTGCGGGGCTCGGCTCGCAGTCGCCCTGGTCTCCTGCCTGGCACTCACACCCCTCTGGGTGAAGGGGAAGCCGGGAACGCTGCCTCACTGCCTCGTGCTCTCTGCAGGGTGGCCGGGAAGTGAGCGACTTCATCAGCTACTTGAAGCGGGAGGCAACCAACACTCCCGTGCTCCAGGAGGAAGACAAAGCCAAGAAATCCAAGAAGAAGGTGAAGGAGGATTTGTAAAGTACCCACTCGCCATCCTCTCGGGATGATCTCTGTGTGAATTGGGGAAGCACTGGGCAGACTGGGGCCTGTTCTGGGTTGTGGAGAGCAGAGCCAGAGACCACGTGGGCTGCAGGGACCCAGCTGCTGTGTCTTGTTCTGTTTCATTTCTTACCGTCTCTTAGCTGCACTGCTGTGGGGCTCCCAGACTGGTTTGTTTTGTGGCTTGGGAGGGGGCGGGGGGCAGGGTTGTTTTCTAATTTTTTTTTGTACATTTGGAGAAGTGACACAATAAAATGACCCCATAAGACCAGGAGTCCCGGTCTTGCCGAGACCTGTCAAGCCTAACACCAGGATCTTGCTCTTTGTAAGCAGCTGCTCCCTCCTGCGAGTCCGTTTCCTTCAGCCAAGCTTCACGGGTCTGTCTCTAGATCTGTGGGCTCAGCCCTTGCTGAGAGGAGACCTCATTACTCTCTACAACTACCTGAAAGGAGGTTGTGGAGAGGAGGGAGCTGGGCTCTTCTCCCAAGGGACAGGGGACAGGACGAGAGGGAATGGCCTCAAGCTCCACCAGGGGAGATTTAGGCTGGAGATTAGGAGGAAGTTTTTCACACAGAGGGTCATTGGGCATTGGAATAGGCTGCCCAGGGAGGGGGTTGATTCCCCTTCCCTGGAGGTGTTTAAGGGACGGGTGGATGAGGTCCTGAGGGACATGGTTTAGTGTTTGATAGGAATGGTTGGACTAGATGATCCGATGGGTCTCTTCCAACCTGGTTGTTCTATGATTCTATGGTTAGTCTGTTCTCCTTCCTCTGCTCACGGGAGTCCTTCCAGAGTGCGGCAGCCGCAGCTGTCCTAGTGTGCCCTGTTTTAGGAGCTGCATTTGTGCCTATCTGGGGCTCTGGACTCTGTTCACAAATGCTTCTGCTGCAGAATGTGCTGCTGGGGGTGGTCAGGAGTGGGACAGAGGGGCTGTTGCCGTGGCTCTCGCTATCTTGGGCTGCCTGCAAGTTGAAGTGAGGATCTGCAGCCCCTCAAGGCTCAGCTGTGTTGTAGCAGTTGTCATGGTAAGAGACAGACCTGCTCTCTCTGTGGATTTCTCCCCCACAACTCCAAGGGCTGAGCACCAACTGTTTATTGCTGCTGGAATTCTCCAGGGTACGGTGGCTCATACAATATGGTTCTCTCTACGGTAGCTACACCCTAATCGGTTCTGGAAGGCACAATTCTCTTCCCCAGCTCCATCACACTCTTGATACTATGATCTGCCTCAGTACTCCCTGCCAGGAGCAGGCGCTCCAAGCTCCCAGAACAGGCACAGATGCATGGGGGGGACATTGAGTGCTCCCTGGAGCTGGTAGGACCCTGATGAGGTCCTGAGGGACATGGTTTAGTGTTTGATAGGAATGGTTGGACTCGATGATCCGATGGGTCTCTTCCAACCTGGTTGTTCTATGATTCTAAGCCCCTGGCTCTCCAGCCAGCCTTGAGCTCTGCAGGGCAGCAGGAGCCGCTTGGATCTGCCTCCTCTGCACTTCAGGCACACTCCTGTTAGGCAAGGGGGGAAAAACCAGCAGCCGTTTGCCTACAAGTTCCCACTCTCTTCGAACTGTAGAATCACAGGCCCTATGAGGAGTGGCTGAGAGAGCTGGGGGTGTTTATCCTGGAGAAGAGGAGGCTGAGAGGAGACCTCATTACTCTACAACTCCCTGAAAGGAGGTTGTGGAGAGGAAGGAGCTGGGCTCTTCTCCCAAGGGACAGGGGACAGGACGAGAGGGAATGGCCTCAAGCTCCACCAGGGGAGATTTAGGCTGGAGATTAGGAGGAAGTTTTTCCCAGAAAGGGTCATTGGGCATTGGAATAGGCTGCCCAGGGAGGGGGTTGATTCCCCTTCCCTGGAGGTGTTTAAGGCACAGGTGGATGAGGTCCTGAGGGACATGGGTTAGTGTTTGATAGGAATGGTTGGACTAGAAGATCCAATGGGTCTCTTCCAACCTGGTTGTTCTGTGATTCCCCCAACTCCCTGCATCCCCCCAGTTCCTCCCAGTCTCTCCACTCCCTTGATCCCTCAGTTCCTCCCATTCCCCCCAACTCCCTGGATCCCCCAGTTCCTCCCAGTCTCCCCACTCCCAGTCTCCCCCAGTTCCTCCCATTCCCCCCAACTGCCTGGATCCCTCCAGTTCCTCCCAGTCTCCTGGATCCCCCCAGTTCCTCCCATTCCCCCCCAGTTCCTCCCATTCCCCCCCAGTTCCTCCCATTCCCCCCCAGTTCCTCCCAGTCTCCCCCAGTTCCTCCCATTCTCCTGACTCGGTGGATGGCGGTCCCTGGGGCCGTTCCCGGGGCAGGGCTGGCCGGGCCGGGCCGGTCCCGGTGCAGCGGCGGTAGCCGCCGTTGGGGCCGCTCTGATCCGTCTATTTTTGCCGCCGGACTCGCTAATCCCCTGAGCCGCTTGCCGGGGTTAGGTAACGGTGCGATGCTGCCGGCGAGGGCTGCCGCCCCGAGCCCCGGGGGTCCCGGTGGCCGCGGGGGCGAATGGCCGAGCCCGGGGAGGCCCCGGGGGGGGCGTTGGGGCCCGGGGGGGGGCGGCGGCGGGTGCGGTTCCGCCTGCCTCCCACCGCCGTCCCGGAGCCGTCGGGACCGGAGCTCGAGAGGCTCTTCTACCGGCGGCTGGAGGCGCTGGCGCCCACCGGACCCGGGGCCTTCGCCAGGCTCTTCGCCGACCGCCGATGGAGCGACCTCACCGGTCAGACGGACCTCCGGGACCCCGGGGGGGGCAGAGGGCACCGGGACCTCCGGGACCCCGGGGGGGGCAGAGGGCACCGGGGGCGACTCGGAGGACCCGGGGACATCAGAGCATCAGGGGCCCGGGAGGGCATAGGGCACCGGGAGGCTCAGGGTTCTGGGGGGGGCAGAGGGCACAGGGGGCGACTCAGAGGTCCTGGGGACATCAGAGCATCAGGGTCCCGGGAGGGTTTAGGGCACCGGGAGGCTCAGGGTTCTGGGGGGGTCAGAGGGCACCAGAGGCACTCGGAGGACCCGGGGAAATCAGAGCATCAGGGTCCTGGGAGGGCATAGGGCACTGGTGGTCCCAGGGGGGCTCTGGGCACCGGGAGGCTCAGGGTTCTGGGGGGGTCAGAGGGCACCGGGGGCGACTCAGAGTCCCTGGGGAGATCAGAGCATCAGGGTCCCGGGAGGGCATAGGGCACCGGGAGGCTCAGGGTTCTGGGGGGGTCAGAGGGCACCGGAGGCACTCGGAGACCCTGGGGAGATCAGAGCATCAGGGTCCTGGGAGGGCTAAGGGCACCCGAGGTCCCAGGGGGGCTCAGGCTCTTGGGTGTCCTGGGGCACGAGTTGGGGTTTCAGGTCACTGGAGGTCCTGGGAGGGCTCAGAGCACTTGGAGGCTCAGGGTTCTGGGGGGGTCAGAGGGCACCGGAGACCCTGGGGAGCTCAGAGCATCAGGGTCCTGGGAGGGCTTAGGGCACCCGAGGTCCCAGGAGGCCTCAGGCTCCTGGGGGTCCCAGGGAGGCGACTTGGAGTTTCAGGGCACTGGAGGTCTCGGGAGGGCTCTGAGCACCGGGAGGCTCAGGGTTCTGCGGGGGTCAGAGGGCACCGGAGGCACTCAGAGGCCCTGGGGAGATCAGGGTCCAGGGAGGGCTCTGAGTACCGGGAAGCTCAGGGTTCTGGAGGGGTCAGAGGTCACCGGGGGCGACTCGGAGGGCGAGAGATCAGAGCATCAGGGTCCTGGGAGGACTTAGGGCACCGGGAGGCTCAGGGGGGCTCAGGCTCTTGGGGTTCCCGGTGTTGCCCGCAGAGGACGGTTTGCTGCGGAAGCTGGTGGTGCAGGAGGGTTTTGGGGGTCTTCGGCCTCAGCCGGGGCAGGAGGTGTCGGTGAAGGCTCTGGGGGCGCTGGAGGACGGGGCTCTGGTGGAGAGGGACCCTCGGCTCCGCTTCGTGCCCGGACACGGTGACGCGGTGCAGGTGGGTGTCCCGCGGCCCCCCCCCCCCCATGGGGCCGCCGGTCACCCCCCCGACCTGCACCCCCTACCTCCCCTGCAGGCCCTGGAGCTCGGAGTCCCCACCATGAGGACAGGGGAGGTCGCATTCTTCCTCGCAGCCTCCCCCTATGGATACGGCACAACCGGCAGGTAGGGCGGGGGGGGGGGGGGGGTCCCGGGGCAGGGGAGTCCCCGGGTCCCGGTGCAGAGAAGGGGGTCCTGGTGTAGGGCGAGGGGGTCCCCAGGTCCCTGTGCAGAGTTGGGTGGTCCAGGTGCAGAGAGAGGGGTCCCGGCATAGGGTGAGGGGGTCCCCGGGTCCCGGTGCAGAGGTGGGGGGGTCTCCGGGTCCCGGTGCAGAGGGGGTGGTCCCCGGTGTAGGGTGAGGGAGTCCCCAGCTCCCGGTGCAGAGAGGGGGGGGGGGTCCCCGGGTCCCAGTGTAGGGCGAGTGGGTCCCCCAGGTCCTGGTGCAGAGTGAGGGGTCCCGGTGCAGAGAGGAGGGTCCCGGTGTAGAGGGGGGGTCCCCGGGTTCATGTGTAGGGCGAGGTGGTCCCCAGGTCCCTGTGCAGAGTGGGGGGTCCCGGGTCCCGGTGCTGAGCGAGGGGGTCCCGGTGCAAAGGTGGGGGGTCCCGGTGCAGAGAGGGGTGGTCCCGGGATAGGGCGAGGGAGTTCCCGCGTCCCGGTGCAGATGAGGGGGTCCCCGGGTGCCGGTGCAGATGAGGGGGTCCCCGGGTGCCGGTGCAGGCGGTTCGGTGCCCGCAGGGACCCCGACGTTCCGCCCGAGGCTCCGCTGCTGTGGGAGGTGACGCTGCTGGAGGTGCGGGACCCTTCCCCGCAGCCCTCCCCCTCCGTCCGCCTGCGGCTCGCGGGGCAGCGCCGGGAAAGGGGCAACTTCCACTTCGCCAGGGGCGACTTGGCGGCCGCTCTGCGCTCCTACCGACTCGCCCTCTGCGCCCTCGACGGGGCGGACGACGGTGAGAGCGGGAACCGGGGGCGGAGGGGCCGCTAGGGGCGCTCATCCCGCACCTCATTTGTTTTGTCCCCTGTCAGGACAAGAGGGAAAGGCCTCAAGCTCCACCAGGGGAGATTTAGGCTGGAGATTAGGAGGAAGTTTTTCACACAAAGGGTCATTGGGCATTGGAATAGGCTGCCCAGGGAGGGGGTTGAGTCACCTTCCCTGGAGGTGTTTAAGGGACGGGTGGATGAGGTCTTGAGGGACTTGGTTTAGTGTTTGATAGGAATGGTTGGACTAGAAGATCCAATGGGTCTCTTCCAACCTGGCTATTCTATGATTCATCCCACAGCGGCTCCGGAGCACGAGGAGGAGGTTCGGGAGCAGCGGGTCAAGTGCCTCAACAACTGCGCGGCAGCCGCCATCAGGCTGGAGCGGGAGGAGGAGGCGGTGGCAGCCTGTGATGCTGCCATCAGTATCAGCCCCGACAACGGGCGAGCCCTGCTCCGGAGGGGGCAGGTGGGGCCCAACTGCAGGCCACGGACAAGGGGGGGTCCCCAGGGCTCAGTGCTGGGCCCAGCCCTGATCAATGTCTTCATCAATGACCTGGATGAAGGCATCGAGTGCTCCCTTAGCAAGTTTGCAGATGACACTGAGCTGTGTGCAAGTGTGGATCTGCTGGAGGGTCGGGAGGCTCCAAAGGGGTCTGAACAGGCTGGATCCATGGGCTGAGCCCAATGGGATGAGGTTTAACACGGCCAAATGGCAGGTCCTGCACTTGGGGCACAACAACCCTGAGCAGCTCCAGACTGGGAGAAGTCTGGCTGGAAAACTGCCAGGAGGAGAGGGACCTGGGGGGGTTGGTCGACAGCGACTGACCATGAGCCAGCAGTGTGCCCAGGGGGCCAAGAAGGCCAATGGCATCTTGGCTTGGATCAGAAATGGTGTGACCAGCAGGGCCAGGGAGGTGATTCTCCCTCTGTACTCAGCACTGGGAGGCTGCTCCTTGAATCCTGTGTTCAGTTCTGGGCCCCTCAGCACAAGAAGGATGTTGAGGCTCTGGAGCGAGTCCAGAGAAGAGCAACAAAGCTGGTGAAGGGGCTGGAGAACAGGCCCTATGAGGAGCGGCTGAGAGAGCTGGGGGGTTTATCCTGGAGAAGAGGAGGCTGAGGGAGACCTCATTGCTCTCTACAACTACCTGAGAGGAGGTTGTGGAGAGGAGGGAGCTGGGCTCTTCTCCCAAGGGACAGGGGACAGGACGAGAGGGAATGGCCTCAAGCTCCACCAGGGGAGATTTAGGCTGGAGATTAGGAGGAAGTTTTTCACGGAAAGGGTCATTGGGCACTGGAATAGGCTGCCCAGGGAGGGGGTTGATTCCCCTTCCCTGGAGGGGTTTAAGGGACGGGTGGATGAGGTCCTGCAGGACATGGTTTAGTGTTTGATAGGAATGGTTGGACTGGAAGATCTGATCGATGGGTCTCTTCCAACCTGGTTGTTCTATGATTCTATCTCCCGCTCCTCTCCCCGCAGCTGCTGGCTCGGCTGGGCCGGGACGCGGAGGCTGCCGTCGACCTGCGGCGAGCGCTGCAGCTGGACCCTGCAAACAAGGTGCGGGACGCACAGGGCACCGGGACCGTCGGGGGTCCCGCGGGGTACCGGGGTCCCCCGAGGCCCAACCCCCGCAGAGTCCCCCTCCCGCAGGTGATCCACGCGGAGCTGTCGCGGCTGGTGAAGCGCAGGAGCGACCCGCAGGAGCCGAGAGCCGGGTGCGTGCGGGACGGGGACCCCCTGGTGGGGGAGAGAGGCTGCAGGCACCGCACCGAGGGGACGGGACGGGGACCGACCCCCTCCCCGCACACCGGCTGCCCGCACCGACCCCCTCCCCGCACACCGGCTGCCCGCACCGACCCCCTCCCCATACACTGGCTGCCCGCACCGACCCCCGCACCGATCCCCGCACAGCCTTAATGCGCTGCCCCCCCCTTCCCCGCTCTTGCACCAGCTCGTCCCGTCCTGCACTTGCCCCGCACCGGATCCCCCTCCTCCCATCCCGCCTCCCCCCCCCCCCCTCCCCAGTTCCCCTCCTCTCCCGCATGACCCCAACCCGCACAGCCCCCGCCCCTCCCGCTCTGACGTCACCCCGAGCGCTCTTCCCCCCCCCCCTTCCCGCACCGCGCATGCGCCGCAGGTTCCGCTTTCTCTCC